>JAVQJD010016802.1:0-65144 GCA_036023655.1 Nannoperca australis | reverse complement strand
GTCTTTGTGTGTGTGGAAGTTGGTCTCGACCGGCTCCATGTGATTGAGTGCCCTGAGATAACTTTGTTATGATATGGCGCTATATAAATAAAATTGAATTGAATTGAATTGAATTAAGTTAAACCTTTTTTATCAAATCATTATTCCCAAGATCAAAAATTAACTTTTGCTCTCTAAGTTTCAATTAATTAACTTGCAGTTGACACATAGTGAACTACAAGACCAGGTCAGCCTGTCAAGGTCAAGTTACATCCCACCCCACACTGTTGGCTGATACAAGTTACAGTACCTGTGATTCGTCCACTGTGCTCAGTCAACTCATGGATCTTGGCCCACTCTTTGCCTTTCTTCTCATAGATGTGCACCACATTGTTGTTAGGACTTACTGCAATCTCTGTAGAGAAATATGTGTGCACAAAAGTAAGGCATTGAAAAGCAGTAAGTATGACAGGGTCAGAGAGAGGTTCTTCGTCTAAGGAGTATGAATGTGCTCAGTAAATGTCATGGTTATCAGTCTGTTACAATTTGAATGACGAAAAGTTACAAGGACACAACATGCATGGAGTTCATGTTTTGAAAATCCAGAGGCAAAACTAAGTTATTCACATATTCTTATTTTTCTTATTAACATTATGTGAGGTATTTTTTGTTGTTGTATGCATTTGGGACGTTTTATATAGAAAACTAAAAGGTTCTATCTCTATTGCTTTTGGTAATGCAAAAACTTTGATGCTCAGGATCTCTAAAATGCTAAGATTGCAGATGGAACCTTATAATTCCAAGGTGGTGAAATGTCATGGCAACCTGGCCATTAGATATTATGTATGCAAAGTTAATAGTGGGAAAGTCATGTAAATAGCTCAAATACATCATATGAGTAAATCCTATTAGTGTGTATGAGTATGAGTATCCTATTAGTACATTTCTACTGAGTAAGTAAGATGGCAAACATTATACCTGCATGTTAACATTGTCCATGTTAGCATGCTGTCATTAGTATTTAGTGTGCTTAAGTATGTCCTCACAGAGCTGCTAGCATAGCTGTAGACTCTCTTTGAGACACCTTGTCATGGACCAAAGTCCATCACCCAACTGACTGACAGACACGGATAAATAAAATATTAACTAAAATGAATATATAATGTAACTAAAATATTGCATAATGCAGGAGTTTCACAAAAATGCATTTCTTTGCAAACAGCAGCAGTAATACTGGGGTCAGTCCAACTAGAGGTGTAGTGAGGCCTGATGTAAAGTGGGTAAAACAGGTCAATAACAATGCACTGAAGTGTTCAACAATAACTAATATCAAGTACAAAATCTGCATTACACATCCTGCAACTGAGGTGCAGTCAGATGCAGGAAGCGATGCTATTTGAGTCCACTTCCTGTATTGATAGTCAGATTCCCTGCGGTTCTCCAGGCAACATTAATGCAATTAGATGAGGGAGAGTGTGGTTCCACCCTGTGTTGAACCCATAATGTATGGAGAAAGAATACAGGAATGAGGTGACGTGCATGCATTTATATCTGCACATAGGCGTACATACATATGTGTTACTCAATAAGGAAATGCAGCCAGGTCTGTATGTTTGCTGTTCCACCTACGGGTCCTGTCTTTGTTCCAGGTGTGGCAGGAGAGCGGCTCCAGACCAAAACTGTAGAGCGACATGTCTGAACAGAGGCAGGGGAGGCTGCTTGGAATGTAGCTGCTGTCACGGCTGATCCGCAAATGTGCTGTTGCAGGTCCCAGGATAAGATCAGGATCAGGAAGGAAGACAGGGAGACATTTTGTAGAGAAACATGATTTTTAAGGACAAGGCTGAACCTATTTGTTGTATTTGGGTTGAGATAACAGTGATATTAGACCTTCAAACTTTTATTTAATCATAAAACCTTTTATTAAGTCACCCACACCAGATGGTGCAACTTACTGTGATGGAAAGGAATGTGGGAAATCCACTTTATTGGCAGACTTACAGTATGTGTGCATGAGTTTACTGTCTGCAACAAATGCCCCTTCGACTAATTGTTGGCCATGTGAGTAATGACTGCTAGATAAGTATACACCTTAATCAGGTGTGGTGCTCACTGTGTAAACATGCTTTAACTGTTTCGTCTGTATTTTCCTCTGCCCTTGCATGTGAACCTTATCCTGACTGGAAGAAACAAACCTTGGATATTTGAACACAGAGAGGTCAGTATTGTTACAGTTTTACATTATCATCACAAGGCAAAGAAGGAGTTTGTTCCTAACTCCCTCAGGCTGGTACATTCCAAGCATTCCCTTTGGGGTTGTATCTGTTTTTAACAACAGACAAAAGCAGAGAGAATATTTGATGAAAAGCATCATCCATTAGATTAGACATTAGAATGTCTGGAATGGACTAATACTTGTCTTAGTAGCTGAATGGAGCAGATGGAAAGCATTTAAATCAGATTCACCTGCGATCGTAAAGAAGGCTGATAAAATGGGATAAAAACAATGAGAGCTTAAGTTATTACTTACCTTTGCTGTATATTTGTGGTCAGGTTGAATTTGTGGTGGTGCAGGGCTGTATCCGTGGACTCTGGGCAGTCGACACGAATGGAGCTGTGCAGTCTGACTGGATAAAGGAAGTGATTGTGGTATGAAGGGAAGGGAGTGAAAGAAAGGTGGGTGTGTCTGATAATAGCTGTTGAGCAAGCATCTCATCTGGAGCAATCTTGTTGTGAGCCACAATCTCTAAGTGGATACTATCACCATAAGGCCAGCAGCCACCAATATATAGTTACACACCAATACATACAAAACAACCCATTTTAGATGTATATGTATATATGCCTTTAAAGCCTTTAAAGTAATTTACTTATACTTAAGCGTTACACATAAAGAACAGTACTTTCACCGAGGAAATGTAAAGAGTTTGCAGTGTCATTTTACTATGACCACATTCGTGGGTCTGTCATGATTTTACAGAATATATATTTGCAATTTGTTGTTCAATAATACGATTTAATTGTGAAAACCGGAAGTTGCTCAGTCCTGTATGCTTTTCTTCAGGGGGACACTTGTATTGTGAAAGAGCCCAGGCGGAAGTGGTAGTTCTCTGCTTTCAAGAAGAAAAACAAGTAGTACACACGTCATTTCAGGTTTGGTGAGGATTTAGTTTGTAATGTGAAGAGTTAGTTGTCAAACATTTGTGGATACATTTTTGCGAAGTTTGACACTTCCTTTTGTATATAAGGGTGTGTTTTTACCTATTGTTTTGATACGGGACTGACGATGGCTAACATGTAGCTCGCTAAGCTAATTTAAGTGGTTGGTATCCAAGATGGCTAATCATGAGAAATTCTCAAGTGTAATAACAGTAATGTTAACTTATCATTAGTATCGCATTGCCTGATGTTTAATTCACAGCCAACAAGCTGGTAGTGGTAGCTACGTACCCTTTTAACTTTAATGTAACATTACGCAGAAACACAACGATGGAAGTAACGTTAGCTAACTAACGCTCTAGCTAGCTAACTGTTATCTACGTTACATTTAGCTAACGTCAGCCTACTCAAGCACCGTGCTACATTCTGTCATGTAGGGATACTGGACCTGTTACTACCACTGGTTAATAGCTACTTTGCTGATGACTATTTCGCATTAAAACAGCGTTATTCAAATCCTTGTAGCAAAAAGGTTCCTACAACGTTAACACAAACGTAAAAGTTCTACATTCAGAATGTGAAGTTATTTAAGCAAAAGTACAGAAGTGTCGGCGCAGTGTACTTAAATATAAATAATTGTACTCATTGTGCAGAATGACTTTCTGTTCAAGTTGTTGGATTATCTTTACTAATGCATCTTACACATGCATTTTAGTGTTGCAGCTACAGTTCAGTGTCTGAGTAAATGTAATTCACTGTAAGTTAGTCCACTCAGTTTGAAGTTGTTGTTGGACCCCATTTGACCTACTCTCAAAACATGCTTTATGCTTTGTGCATGCTGGTATGGTATAAACAGGGCATTTGTACAATTAATCAGAATATGTGCAACCACCGACACACTGGGGCTTTTGGGAACCCTGGAGGTCTGGGGCCCCGGGGCAGTTGCCAGCTTTGTTTATAGGCAGTGTTATATGTTTGTTATAACATGTCTTATTTTTAGGTTGGGGTCAGACTAAAATTATTGATCACCTAGCAGCAGCTGACCGAATCCCTTGGTATGATGGTCCAGGTCATGTTATTCAAGGCATGAAGTCGAGAAGCATTTACACAATATTACATATTGAATGTTACATGTAGAGGCTAAAGGGACACTTATAATTCAGAGAGGCTTTACACTCAGGTTGTGTGATGTTTATCTGTTAACCTGTTAGGAAAACCAGCATTAAACCTCTGAAACAAAGGTTGCCATGACCGTCTCTTCCAATATTAATGGGAGTGGAAAGTGAAAAAGTGTTGTTGCTTTGTCCTCTTCGTACTTGTCATGCTCTTTACTGCAACTTTCAATTGGTAAACCACACGTTAGTCTATAGGTAAAATCTAACTACAGTTGCATCTCCTTCCAGGTAACAAGACAAAGATGACATCAAGCAGTACGAGCAACGAGGAGGAGCGCAGCCTCCGAGAGTGTGAGCAGTATGTGCAGAAGCACAACATCCAGCAACTGCTCAAAGACTGCATCATCCAGCTGTGCACGGCCCGGCCTGACCGGCCCATGGCCTTCCTCAGGGACTACTTCGAAAGACTGGAAAAGGTGGGTGCTGACACACATGACAGCAAAAGCTCTCTCTGATTTAGACTCATTTGATTTACTGTTAACATAAAATAAACCGAAAGTATTCAGGTTCAAGGACCCATCATGAAATCTATTTTTCTTTGAGAGTCTCAGGTATGGTTTTGTGTACCTGTTGATCAATAGGAGGAGGCCCAACAGATGGCCTCGCAGCAGAAGTCTAGCTCGCGGTCAGACTCCCGCGAGGACGAAGTGTCTCCACCCATGAACCCTGTGGTGAGGGGTCGCAGCCGGAGAGGAGCCATCAGTGCAGAGGTGTACACAGAGGAGGACGCTGCCTCCTATGTCAGAAAGGTCAGTGGTGATGACTTTAATGTTTTCATTCACATGCCTTCATACTGTCCTTAAAGCTGCACTAATTGATACTTTTATACTACCAACTGATAAAATGTGTAATGTGAAAGGTTCACAGCTCTGAGCTCTGAGCCTATTTTAGCTTTTTAGTTTTTTGGCTGAGAAACTCAGCAGGAAGCTGTTTCCAGTGAAAGACCTCTGATAAGCTCTGTGTACACTACCTGCTCTCTAGCAAACAGCAGAAGGACACAGTTAGCAGGGTGCTTGCCGGGTATTTTAGTATTTTACTAAAGTCTTATCGGACCTTCCTCTTTACCTGCCTCAGCAGAACGTCCCTGCTGCCAAGCTGTTGACCAGGTGGATTCAAGGTTCTTGTGATGACACACAGAGCTCTGCTTGGGCAGACTGTTTACATTGAAGATAAATTGCAGCCTTACGGGTCTCTGTACTCCTTGTATCAGAGTCTGCTGGTTGTTCCTCCATCTAGCTGCTTCAATTGTTTTCGGCACCCCTTGCAGTCCCCACCGCCACAACCTGGTCCGCATCACAGTGTCTTCCTCTCTAATGCAGTATTGTTGTGCAATAGTAGAACAGGGTCATTTAGAGGACACAGACCATCCATATGACTTGTGTGATCATTGCAATATTGATTTTGTGTAAATATTCTCTGAAATGTACCAGAAGAATCGAAAAAAGCTTTTTTTCACCCAAGGTCATCCCAAAAGACTACAAGACCATGGCTGCGCTGGCCAAAGCCATGGAGAAGAACGTGCTGTTTGCCCACCTGGACGACAACGAGAGGAGGTAATGGCCCCAGTCAGTCTGGAAGTTGAACAGTCCTTTTCAAAGTGTTTCCAGCTAATCGGCTTACTTTCTGCCCCTCCAGTGACATTTTTGATGCAATGTTTTCTGTCAACTACATTGCTGGAGAAACAGTCATTCAACAAGGTGAGTTTGAACACCTTTTATATGGAAATCGTTGGATTTTACTTCAGTTCGTTCATTCATGGGACTCTTCATTGCTCCTGTTCCAGGTGACGAGGGAGACAACTTCTATGTTATTGACCAGGGAGAGATGGACGTAAGATCTCTTTCTTTATTCTGCTAAGATCTAATGATATAGCACATAGCTCTGTGGGGGGTTGTCTGTCAGCTTGTTTTGGTGCCCCAAGTGAGAACGCAGCTTTTACTTACACTTTGTTAGTGACCCATTGTTACACAGAGATGCTGTGAACAACACGCACTTGCTAATGCATTATAGACCAGTATCAGACTTAATCTCCACCCACACTAGCATCTTTTTGCCATTTTGTAGCTATAATGGATGGATATCATTAGAAACTTGGCCAATCACAGGGTTCGGCTCTCTGTCTCCCTCAAGGTTTATGTGAACAATGAATGGGTGACCAGCATCGGTGAGGGAGGCAGTTTTGGGGAGCTGGCTCTGATCTATGGGACCCCTCGTGCAGCTTCTGTCCGGGCCAAGTCCAACGTCAAGCTGTGGGGCATCGACAGGGACAGCTACAGGAGAATACTGATGGTGAGCTGTGCAGTCCTGGAAAATGACAAAACTGACCAAAAAGTTCTGGGAAATACAAAGTTTCTGTGATAATGTTTTTAATTGTAAAACAGAATTATCAGGTTATGTGAACTGTCTCGACTCCTCTTTTCTTTGTCTTCTTTTAGGGGAGCACTTTGAGAAAGCGCAAGATGTATGAGGAGTTCCTCAGCAAGGTGTCCATTTTAGGTGAGAATATCAGATGTTCTCCACCGTATTATTGACTGACTGGACGGTCTTCTCTTCACAAAAGCTAACCTGAGTGTTGCTAACAGAGTCTCTGGATAAGTGGGAGCGTCTGACGGTGGCTGATGCCTTGGAGACGGTGCAGTTTGAGGATGGCCAGAAAATTGTGGTGCAGGGAGAACCTGGTGATGAGTTCTTCATCATCCTGGAGGTACACACCACCTTCCGCAAGTACTAGACAACCTAGACAATCACTATTAATGAAACGGGGAAAACATAAAGAACTGACTCCGCTACGAGCTAATTGGCTGTTGAAACAGGTGACTTGCATAATGTTCTAAAACCAGCCGCTGCCGACTTGACAAGCTGAGTCGCAGGCGAGCGGAGACGGGCCAGTTCACACCGCTGCGACGCTGTGAAACGGTTTCATCTTGTCACAAATATTTGGTCTGATTAGCTTGGTCATGAAAAACCTGGAAAACCATTCCCATTACTATTTTATGAGAAATACTAGTTTTAAACATGAAATGTAGGGCTGCACCCTGAGTTTCTTCTAGTTGAGCAGTTGCTTTTTGTTTAGTATTTTTGTTTAGAATAGATAATCAACACCATAGCGGATGATCAGTTAATGTGGAGGGAAAAGTATCTCATCACCATGAACATGATCACAGCTACAGTGGATATGTTGTATTTTTACAGTGAAGAAATTGACATGTATCATACGTCTCTCTGCATCTAAAGCAACAAAAGTTGATTTCTGGGATGTGTAGTTCAGGATGTCTTTGTTGTGCTGTCAGGGAACAGCGGCGGTGCTTCAGAGACGGTCAGAGGACGAGGAATTTGTGGAGGTCGGCAGACTCGGACCCTCAGATTACTTTGGTAAGTCAGTCGAACACATCTACAATACAGGCACACCAGATATTAAGACTACACGGTCTTGCTGGATGGGTTGCTAGAATTTAAAACAGCCCAAAATATCCCAAATATATAAAATAACAAAGCAGCGGTCTGACATGCCTATGTGAACCTCGTGTGATTGATTGGCTTGATGTCTCCCAGGTGAGATTGCCCTGCTGATGAACCGGCCCCGTGCTGCCACTGTTGTTGCATGTGGACCCCTCAAGTGTGTCAAACTGGACCGGCCGAGGTTCGAGCGAGTCCTGGGTCCCTGCTCTGACATCCTGAAGAGAAACATTGAGCAGTACAACAGCTTCGTCTCCCTCTCTGTCTGAGCTCGTCGGCGCTCAGACCCTCCTTTCCTCTACTGCAGGGCTTCATTTTCCTCTTTCTCTCTCTTTCACATATGTTACCACACAACCCCCCACAAGATGACTCACTTCAATGCATCTGTTATTCTTACTTTTTCAATTCTTATTTATTAGATTGTTTGGGCATGTACTCAGAAGACAGGATTAGTTTTGTGTGGAGGAGAGACGTTTGAGGTCAGACACAGTTCACCCGCAGCTGTAATCCCA
Organism: Nannoperca australis; assembly: GCA_036023655.1. Lineage (NCBI taxonomy): Eukaryota > Metazoa > Chordata > Actinopteri > Centrarchiformes > Percichthyidae > Nannoperca > Nannoperca australis. The sequence continues at coordinate 56,863 of JAVQJD010016802.1, read as the reverse complement.
ATACCAAACAGGGTTTTTGCGTACAGTTTAAACGTATAGCTGAAATGAGACGTGGTGTATGCTTGACTGGCTGTGCGTTCACACTGTGAGTTCAAACGTAAACGTAAAGCGTGCCAAGTCAGGTCTGTAAATACACAGATGACATTTATTTAGACATTTAGTCACAATGAAACTTTGTCAAATTAAGACCGATATACAGTGTGAGTTAATCTGTGCCACAGCCTGAAGGGTGGATGAAAAAGAACCAACCCAAAGTATTGTCACATGATCACTTTTGCAGTATTAAGTCACAGACGTTGCCAGTGTGAATGCACAGTTAGAGGTGTGTTAGTAGTTTGCTCTGTTCACAGAGATGCTGTGACAGATGGTTTCATGCTGACTGAGGAAGGCTTCATGTATGCCAAAACTGTAAAGTACGTTTGATGCTGCTCTTTTCTATTCGCCAAGCTTTTGTTAGCCATGCTAGCGGCGGGGCTCTGTTGGTCCACTGCTTTGGTCTGGACTGAAATATCTTGGCAAGTATTATTATTTACTGTCAGGATGAACTGTAATAACTGTGCTGATCCTCTGACATCAGGTCAAGAACGTTTCGAATACTGCGGTTTGTTTCCATCAGCCTCAGCGGGACTTAGTGCTAATTAGTCGTTGTGAGCATGTTAGCATGCTGGTGTTAGCATTTAGCTCAAAGCACTGCTGTGCCCAAATACAGCCTCACAGCTAGCATGGCTGTACACTCTTCAGTCTTGTTGTTTTTCTTTTGTTGTCGTAGTGGTCCTTGTAGACGGACCTTTCTTAAAGGGTTGCCTCGACATTGATATACTTCTTTTGCCGTATGTCGTCACACCGTGTGACAGAAGAACCAGTACCAGCCACACACCTACATTATGGAGGATGTATTTACCAGGAGGAGAAATGACGAGAAAAAAAACACAAAACAAACTAAATGCACAATTCATTTCCAGTTAACCTTTACCACTTTGGTGATTTTCCATTTTCTGGTTTTCCTTTGATTGTTACCCATTTTTAAATTGAGCTTTCACTTTGAACATCTTCAACACTTTCAACCTCCCAGGTTCTTATATTTGACTGAAAGTTTTTAGATAGCTTTTTCAACATGATTCCATTTTCTTGGTTCCTGTTTGTTTTGATCATTTAATCAATAGAGTAGAGGGTAAATAATAATGACATTTTCTCTTAGTTTTCCTTTTGCTCTCAATTTCGGGTCAAATCTTCCCCATATTTAGTTGGCAGTGTTTGGAAACTGGAAATACTCAACACACAAATGTCTAGGTGTCCCTGTATCTCTGCCAACATCATATTTACACTTCTGCTACAGATCTATATATTAAGAGTAAATGACTATATTTTTTGCACATTTTGTCATATACAAAACTATATAATCAAAGAAAATGTTTATATGCTGTTAATTTCACTGTTTAGTGTACGTCTGATCCTGTCATTTAAAGGAGTGCAGGTCAATACTTACAAAAGAAACAAACCAAACACAAGTGGTACCTCAGACTTTCTGCAGTAAATATGGAAGACACGAGCATCACAGCCAAGCTGGTGCCAAATATGCTGAGATGTTCCTGGTTTCAAAGTCTTAATAAGGAGCTTCAAAAGAAAGTGTTATGGAGGAATGCATTAGTCCTAGGACATAAACAATGTGATTAGTTTTCCTTTTACCTAACGAGCAGATGAAAAGTGCTTATTGCTTCACACACATTATTGGTGTAAATGAGAGTCTCCAAAGAGGACAAGAATTGAGGATAATGAAAAAATAAAAATAAAAATCTAGCTTAGCTGTTAAAGTGTAACCAAATTGACGAGCATGAATGGAGTCAAACAATGGACTTTTGATAACACTCAGTGTTATAGTAAAGATGCATTCCAGTGATTTTGTTTTGGGGGACTTAAAAAACAATTGTCATAATCAAAGCAGCAGAGGCCGAGATATCTCGACTCTTAGTCCCAAGTACATGTCTCCAGGAACACTGGATCCTACATTTCCCATAATGCAACTCAGTATCATTTTGTTGAACCATAGACTGTATATAAAGATTGATGACCTGACAGATCCCATCAAAAGTGAAGACAAAACATCTAGATCTCCCCCTGGTGTCTGGCTGCTAAATAGGTCATAAGCCCCGCCCCTTCCATGTTAGCGGATGGGACATGGGCCAAACTGAAAAGTCAGTTTTCCCAAAGATGGTTTGTCATTTTATGTAGTTCTTTTCACGCTGGTGTTTGTTCAAGTGTTCATTTTTCGGATTAGTTTGTTTTTAGTTATTTGATGCTATAAAAAGGGGTTTCACATCATGATTCACAGTTGACAATCATGATGTGATTCCGCCACGGATCAACACTGCACACACTGGCTCCAAATGACGTCACAAGTGCAAGATGGCAGCTCCTGTATCTGGGGTGTTTTGGCTTCATTTTTGTTCAGTGAGAGGAAGTGGAGATGTGTCGTCCATCTTTATATACAGTCTATGGTTCGAACCCCCTGTGCCTGGTCAACACCCACAGCTTTTAAAACTCCCATGTCTCTGGTTTGTAAGACAGACTCTTTGTTAAACATATGTCGTCTCCATAGCGATGACAAAACAACACCTTGATTATGTCACAGTGACTATGACATGATGTTGTTCTCAGACTTGAGAGCCACAGAAGACGTACAGTTGTTTTCTTTGGTTCATCTTGCAGCCTTTATGATGAGTAAACTGATTTTAATGTGTGGAACTGGTGGAGTTCCTCTTTAATGAATGATCAGTTTGTAATCAAGCAATTATATTACATCCGCTATATCTGAGATATGTGACACTGGGAAGTCTGTCTAGTGCAGATGTGAGACCTGAGTTTCTCTACCAAAACAACCGTTTTCCTGATACCTTACTTTCAGGAATATGAACAGGTTTTTGTACAAAACCCAAAGGAGCCAGAGTCCTCAAATGTTGTCTAAACAGAAGCAGAAGTTTACCTAAAACTGAATAGTCTAAAACTCATTAAAAGAATAAGTAAAGAGGATGAGCATTTAATGCAAACTTGAGGTACCTGACAGATTAAGATACATACCATTTATTTGTGGGCTTGCAGTTTATTGATTTGTTTGATCAATATCCACCCATCACCACACTTACTGTTGAATGTCTGATATGTTCCATTTTTCAAAGATGTCTTAATTCCATAGTGTTGCGCCATCTTCCATATGTACAGTATGGTGTCATTTTGACTTGGTACTACGTTTTTATTTTATTTATCAGCTGTGTCTTAGGACTTTATAGTATTTCTGACTCACTTGATGGTCAAACGTAAATCACCCGAGCTGAGAAACTGAGTGTGAATATGAGCCGTCTGCACTCAGTCAGACCATCAGTGTTTGTGAGATGGAAAAAGCAGAAGCCTGCGGTGTATCTCTCCAGAGGACCATTCTTTTCTATAGTTTTTGTGCCTTTCCTCAGATTGATTAGAGTGATTGTGATTAAGTGTTGGTATGTTTTAGATTTCTCTGTAGGACGTCCTTACAGCAGAGCAATAAAGAGATCAGTGTTTTCATCATGTGTCTTTGTTGTTGTTGCCTAACCTTGAAGCCCTGACCTGTAGAATGATGTTTTAATACCTTTATTATTTTAGTGCTTATATGTTTCATATCCTATAGTACACTTAATGTTTGACCAAAGTCAGTGGTAGGAACTAAGTACATTTAAAGGGACACTGGTATGTTTAAACCTGGGCTCCATTACTAACGCTTGCCAAAAGGTTTGGAATTGCTCCAGTAGATTGCCTTCACCAGCATCTGCGCATGGGCTGCAACGTAATCCTATGAAAAAACAGTCCACCAAAAGTGCTTGTTTTTGCCACGGACTGCTCAGACTGTTATTCATGGACTGATCCTTACAGAGACAGACTGTATGTTAAAGAGTGAGATCCTTTTGTCTTCCTGCAACAACTCAACATCTCACAAGATGTCAGAGCGAGAACCTTCCTTGAGAGAGACTTTCTGTTTCTGGTTCAACAATAAGTTCTTACTCTTTAACAAAAGGGCCTGTCTCTGTAAGTAGTACAATATGTTTTTCTACACTGAGTTGATGCACTTCTGTCAATTGTGTTCCTAGACTGCAGTGATCACACCTTCAAATGCTTTCCTCAACTTTTTATGAATGTTGTGAAAGTTCCCCTGCAGCTGGTTGCACCAGATGTTCATTGCATGACATTACATTACATTTAGGCATTTAGCAGATGCTTTTATCCAAAGCGACTTCCAAATAAGAGCTTTACATAAAGTGCATAGAATCATGGGCGAAAACAACAAGATGTCGAATCAAATAATATGAGTGCTGGTGATGAATCACATCACCTATAGGTAAGTACATCGCTGCCAGTGGCAAAATCGAAAAGAGCATTAAATCTAGAAACAGATTATGTCCGTTCATTATCAATCACAGTACGATCAAGCTAGACAACAATTCTCATATAATATCACACGATATGCTGAACTTTTTTTCTGCTGTGTTAGTTGTTTGGTACTATTGTTTTAACACAGTGCTTGCATGAAAACCTTATATTAATGTTGCATGAAAGTGCAATCAAAAATAAACTTACATTAATTATATGCATAGCTTCTTTGAATTACACAAGTTACACAAATGGAATACCATATGAGAAATGTGTTGCATTATACCACTCAACAACAGCAGTAATATTAGGGTGAATGCATCTCACACTGAAAAGACCGTAATCAGTGTGCTAATATAAGGTACCTTACACTCAAATTTAGAGGGAAATAGTGATCTTTTTGCTGCACGTTTATTTCACAGCTGCAGTTACATGTTATGTACCAGATTTTATCACATGACCCATAGTTTGATTAAATCAAATATAAATAATGAAATCAAAAGATTAAAAGCAATTGAACCCTTATTAAAAAGAACCCAAATTACACATATTCTAATAATAATGTAACACTGGCAGCCATTCTGCATGCATACGTACTTAATGTTTCAACTTTTAGTACGTTTACTGGTAAGTATATTTGTACATTTAATTGTAGTTGAGTGTTTTTTACATTGTGATGTTTCAAATATCCCTAAATCACCAGCCCAGTAAATGCGCACACAAAACTACCGCACCGTTATTAAACTCTGACCGCAACAGGGTCCGCAACAAGCGTGACCCTTTTCCTAAACAAACGCCCCCACTGGCCGCAGGGTACGACGTGGTGACGTCAGGACGTCGCTTCGCCTCTGTGTTTATTATGTGGTTGTTAAGCAGCAGCAGCCTCTAACTAGCACCGAGCCTCGTCTTCAAACATGCGCTGATTTTACAGCTGGCTGGTAAGATCGTTTGATATCCACACGAACAACACGCACAGTCCACTTTCGAACTGTTGGCGACAAAACAAGTCGAGCAGCGAGAGTCGTAAACAGCCGAAGGTCGTTTTTCAGCCTTAGCTCGCAAGCTAACTTAGCTCGCTAACTAGCAAGAGCAGCAAAAACCACAACACAAGTTAGCAACGCAGAAGGCGAGGTTGCATAACAGCTTATATTTTGTGTAAAAGGTTGAATGTCGAGTATCATGGCCAACGTGGCAACAGGAAACACTGTCGGCACGGGTCTGAACAGCTGGGTGTTGGGACGTCGCTTCACAGCTGTTGACCAGCCCTAATAGCTGCTCCTGATCTTTATGCTAACTACCATCCTACATAATGCCTTGGAAAAGGATTACTTATTTTTCTGCCAGCAATCCTATTTGTAATCAGAACATCTATATGTAGCTACCGAGCACTGACATACTGCCTTTATAGCGTGTTTATATACGTGTAAAGTGTTTTTTTAATTGTGTAGCTTTGTCCTGATGTGCAGGAGCTCAGTGTACTCAGAATACAACTTTATCATTGCTGCATGGTCCGAGAGAGAGAGAGAGAGTCATTCTGTAAGCAGATTATTGCAGTTCCTTTCTATAATACTAAACCTTATTTATATGGCAGTTGTCTTAACAAGGTAAAAAAATAAAACATTTAAATGGAAAAAGTGAAGTGATAAAACCCAGAAACTATTCATAAATGCCATAAAATAAAGTTTTGAGAAGGGATTTAAAAGACACAGAAGCCGTCTGAAGTCAGTAGGGAACGTCCCCACACATGGGGAGTCAATAAAACCCTTCATATAATTTGGAGCCGGGCCATGTAATACTTCCAAAGTGATCAGTAGAATTTTAAAATCAATAGGTAATACAACTGGCAGCCAAGTTGGCAAGCACAGCAGTCGTGCGAGGCGGCGAAGGGAGCTCCGACTGATGGCAGCATGAAGTGCGTTACAGTGTTGCCATGAAACAGACACGGCGGTCTAAACGGTGTGACACTCAGACACTTGAGCTTTCGTGAGATTGTAATTGAAAAAAACTAGATCAGTTAACAAATATTCATCAATATTAGTGAAAGGAACGGATATGCACAGCGTGTTTAGTTTTGCTTAACGTTGTTAACATTGTTGTACAGACTGTAAATGTGTGTCCTGTGCTTGTCTTCAGGTTTGGCGGACAGAGATGGCAGTGTGTGCACTGACCATGTTGGATGGGATGGAGGAGGAGGTGACGGCAGCAGGTGGTGTGTTGCTCCTGGCCCTGGCCCTCGCCCTGGCTTGGCTCTCAACCCACGTGGCCGACCGCGGAGACCATATACTGGGCACCATCCTCACCGTGGGCGCTCACGCCTCCCTGATCGGACTGGGGGGCCACGACAGTTACAGCGGAGGGTCTCCCAGTGCCGACACCCCCGAACAGCAGAGCCCTTCGCCGTCCCAGGAGAACAAGCCGGACGACGGCGAGCCGGGGACTGAGAGGGGGGAGGGGGAGGGGCCGGGGGAGGGAGCAGAGGGGGTTAGGACAGATCTCCTGCTGGACATACAGAGCAAACAACCACAGGCGGGAAGACTGCATGCCTCAGATGAGGAGGAGGATGCTGATGATGATGATGAGGAGGAGGAGGATGAGGAGCTGGAGGAGGAAGATAAAAAGATTTTAAAGCATTTCCCAGTTTTGTCCAGCACCACCTCCCCCAGCACCACCACCACCAACACTTCCATCTCTGTCCGTCTGAAGTATTTAAATGACACGGAGGAAGTAGCTGTTGTAGAACCAGAGGATACAGTGGGAGTACTGAAAAGGTCTGGAAAACAACCCCAACCCCACCCTCACGTCTGCACGCTAAATATGAAGCCACAGCCACAGTCGCTAGGTTTAGCTTAGCTTAAATAGCTGGGGACTATTTCTTGTCCCACACATAACCTCAACGTGTTGTTTTCACAGCTACTGGCTGTAGCTTCGTATTTATCACACAGACATGAGTGTAACATTCTCATCGAACTCTAAAACTATCTGCACCATTACTTTATCTATTAATGCCTCTTCTTTCTCATCTCTCCTCCTTTCCAGTAAACTCTTCTCAGGTCGGGAGCATCAAATAAAACTTATCTACTGTGGCCAGTTGCTGCAGGATCCCAAGAGGACTCTGTCATCCCTGAACATCACACACAACAGCGTGATCCACTGCCACATCTCCCAGGCCCTGCACGAGGCCGCTCCAGAGGAAGGGGCTCAGTCTGGGGCTGGAGTCGGTCCCGGGGTCTCTGGAGGATTCCGGGCGGCTGGTGTGGCCATCAACACCAGCAGCCTGGTGGTGCCCGTGTTTGTGGTGATACTGGCTGTGGTGTGGTACTTCCGCATCAACTACAGGCAGTTTTTCACCACTTCTGCCACCATCTCCCTCGTGGGAGTCACTCTCTTCTTCAGCTTTCTGATATTTGGGATGCACAGCCCCTAAAAAGGCGGAGAGCGGGCACGCGCCTAGCGCTGATTGTTGTTTGGAAAAAATAAAAAGAACCACAGCGGTGGGTGGCGTCTGTAGAGACGGACTAATCAAAAAGGGGCTCGGTGCAAATGCCACAGCTGATTGGGCTCCTGCAGTGTGTATGAGTGTGTGGCTGGTTGGTGAGCCTGTTTGTGCATGTAAGATTAAAAAAACACGAGTGAGTGTACAGTATATGTGGGGTAAATAACCTGCAGCTAAAGCTGAAACATACTTTAGCTTCTCTTCAAACATGACTTAGTGGTTCACTCCATGTTTTAACTCTGGCTTTATCTTGTCTGCTCTTTTTATTCTAACGATTCCTGATGCTTTCCTGTATGTCATTGTTGTTCAGGCCACTGTTTGTGTTCACAAAGTTTTTCATGAAGCGATCGATGCAAGAATCTAAAATCTTTTGGAACTCACTGTTGTGCTGTGCACGCCAGTTTAACTCTTTACCATTATTTTGTTATTTGAATGATTCAAGCTCTGTAAGCAAACGTGGACTGTACAGCTGCCTCAGTGACGGGCTGAAGACCTCAAGATGTTTTTGTTGCTCAGAAACAGTTGCCATGTAGAAATAGGCTAATTTAAATAATCACTAGACACCAAAATAGATACTTTTTGAGAAGATATTGTAAATATATTGTGTATTTTCTGTAAATAAAATGATAGAATGAATCAAATGAACCTGCATCTGGCACTTAAAAAATTTGGAGGGGGACACAGAACCCTCCTGATTATGCTGGACTGCTCTGGCTTCAGTGATGTCTCAAATTAAAGCATTTCAAACCAAACCTGTGTGTGTGTGTGTGTCTATGGCCTAAAGAAGTGAGCCTCTGGGTAGTGTTTGTTTATTTTCATACAAACACCAGTATGCATGACAGTGGGAAGAAAAAAACCGTGTGTCACATTATGTTCATAGACAGTCATTCGCACATGCACAGATTTGTGCTCGTGCATGAAAGAATATTGGAAACCCACAACATTGCGTTCTTTGTTATTGCACTCAAACTGCACAGATCCACAAAGAGCCACAAGAGAACGTCAGCTGTCAGCTTTATCCACGAAAGGTGGCTTAAGAATCTAATCACACTTACCAAAGTATCTCAACGACAGCTCATTTATCTTTAGCGCACATCACAAGACTACTGGAAAATTATCCAAAAAGTACGTTTAAAGCTACTACAGAAAATTGTGTTATTCCAGACAAACAAATGAATGGGACTGTGTGAAAATGATTGGGGTGGGGCAGGGTGGTTAAATCTTATATTTTCTTTGATTAAAAAATAAACGAGGCCTTCCCTGGCCATTATTCATATTTTCTTTGGACCCTCCTTTTGCCTTAAAAAAATAAATAAACATCCTTCCCCTTGTACCTGGAAATAGAAAACTGACAAATTTAAATATTCGAGCCATTGCCTATTTCTGAATAGAGCTGCTAAATAAATGCCACCAAATGAGTGACTCGGGCTCAGACGGCAGCTCAGTTCCTAAAAACGACACTTATTGGTTCTATTAGATAGTCGACGAGGAAAATAAAGCCTTAATACAAAGACATGACCCATGGCACGCATTACATATATGTTTTTACAATAAGTGTCACAAGGGAAGAATTAAATTACATATAATCTGGGATGAGAAAAAGTCAACAAACCTTTCCCAGCTCTCCCAGAAACTTCAGACCACCTACCCTTTTAGAAACAAACCCCAGTAATACATAACGGCCATCATGCGTTTGAAAAGAACTAGTTCACACTTGAAGTGGAAAGCCGTCACAGAGAGGGACAACACACGATATCCCTTTACTCTGGAGAGAACGGTGCACGTTCAGGCTGCCTCTCCTAGAAGGCTTCATAGCCTTCATAGACCCCCCAAATCATTTCCATACAGTCCCTAAGTTTTACAGCAACGTCAAACAAAATACATATGCACTCAGTTCTAATAATAACTGCAACAGTAAAGTTTGTAAAGCCAATTAATAAGAAAAACTAATAAAAATGCTTCTCTAAGACATCAACTGTGAAAAGGTAGAAGCATAAGATTAGTGAAAGAGTGCGTCTAAAGCATGTACTATACATCTCACAACTTTCACATTAGACATGTTGGTTATAGGCTCACAAGATGCAGACTTATCACTCATGATCATGAATGAAAAGCACAAGTGCAGCACTGATCTACTGAATGTACGATGTGATCAGAAACTACACAAGACAGGTTTTGTACTGAGGAAAGAAAGTTCGCTTGGATTCATGATTACTTTTCCGTCTCACGCGTCATAAGCACGTGTGCTGTACATGTGCCTACAAAAGCCTGCTGGCTCATCAAATATCAAAATCTGCATTTCCGCACAAATAATACACATACATCACTTCACGAGTAGTGACGAATACAAACTTAAATATATTGTTGATGTAAACAAAGAAGAAGAAGTTAAATATTTAAAATGGCACACATACTTTCACAAAAATGTCACATTCTAGGATGCATAGTTTTATGAAAATACAAAATGATCTCACACACACACACACACCACGAAAAAAAGTGACTGAATGCACATCAGCATACAGAAGCGCGTGCACACACACACACACACACACACACACACACACACACACACACACACACACACAACTGTGCAATACGATGCTAGAATTAAAAAGCCACTGATGAGCACTCCAGTACAGGCGTGTCAAGTGTTCCACGTTTACCCAAAACAGAGTTAAATGAACACGGAGTGGAAAAAGAGTGACAGGTTACAGGATCTCCGTCACAGCAGAGTACCTGAAGGTTTCATGAAGCCAAATTTAAGACTTTTCATGCTTCAGGAAAAGGTTTTCTGACAGACTACAACTAATAAAAAGCTCGTAAAATGTAAATAATTACATGCTAAGGGACATGTTGGTATTACACTTAAAAGGAACTCCTAATGGGCCTTTATTTTTTTACAGCAGATATTTTGACTTGTTATAGCAGTAACAGAACATGTGCAATTAATTGTGTTAATACTGCATGCACAGTGGCAGTGCCCATGACTAAAGCTAAATGGAGTGCAGACTTTAATGAAATAATTAATTACACCTACGGTTTTCCTGCTACATCAAACGGCTGCTGTGAAAAAAAAAAGCTCATTTGTGGTGTTTTTTTAAGGTTTAAAAGTGATATAATATAGTTCCCCACTATAAACTGCATTGTACAGCACAGAGACTCTGATTGGACGCTGTGACCCACCACAGTTTTTAGAACGCTGTGTTCATCCAACAGAAGGAGAAATGTTCAGTAAATTGCCAAACTTGTTGAGGCTGAATGAATAAGAAGTCACGTTTCATCCCGTCCTGACAGACAGACAGGAGGGAGGCAGCAGACAGACAGGAGGGAGGGAGGGAGCTGACAGACAGACAGGAGGGAGGGAGCCGACAGACAGACAGGAGGGAGGCAGCAGACAGACAGGAGGGAGGCAGCAGACAGACAGACAGGAGGCAGGAGAACGACAGCTAGTTTAAGTCATCATAGATACTGGAAATGGAAGGAGCTGAGAGTTTGGGCCTCTTTTTTTTGGTCGATAAGCTGATATTACTCTGAGAGCTGCTGCTGCTGCTGCCGCCGCCTCCTCCAGGCAGACTTCCTCCTCCTCCTCCTCCTCCTCCTCCTCCTCCACTGTTCAAACCAAGAGATGTCCTCTTCTTCTTCTTGGGCCTCCTAGAATCTGAATGGTTGGTGCCTGTGAGAGGGACAGAAAGCTAAGAAAGTCTTTACGTTTTATCAGAAAATAAGTGAGTGTAATGCTTGCTGCTTCCTTACTGGCTTTAGATGAGGCAGAGTCCGTGGGTGAAATGTCGGGGGAGTCTTCCCACTGCAGGCGGCTCATCAGGGTCTGTCCGTCTGGAATGTCGAAGCTGTTGCTCTCCACCACAGCGTCGGCGTCGGGCAGCGATGGCCTATTGTGTGAAACACAGACACAGACGTATCCTGTTAGACTGGTGAGGACATCCAACTCAGACTGACCACACAGTTTTAGAAATGACTACATATTTCTAATTGTATTGGTGGTGTGCTAAATGCAGTCAAAAGCAGCAAATCCTTACTTTTAAGAAGCTGGAAGCAGCATATGTTTGACATTTTTGTTTCAAAAATGACTGATGATCTAAATAGCTCATTTTCTTATCATACTAACGGCTAATCGTTGCAGCTCTACATGTACGGGTGACATGAAACTGCAGGTACCACCAGAGTCTGAGGAATCACGTGTCACATGCTGATTGGCTCCACTGAGACCCAACATGGGCAAGGAAACCAGGAGGTAACGTACGACCTCTTTCGATGATTAAAAAGGTCACAGAACACTCAGTTCCCCTTCAGCTGCAGCGAGCTCTTCTGTTTGAGGACTCAGTCAAAGCGCCGATACGTGCAGAAACGCCGCGCCCGTACCAGAGAACTCACAACACCGTCTCTGGCAGAGGCAGCGGTGAACTGTATCAGCAAACACCTTCACCATGAGGGGCACAACACTCATTCAAACACGACTACTGTTAAGTACACTTGTTGGTAGGGAGGAGGAGGAGGAGGGGGGGGAGGGGGGGAGGAAGGGGACAGGGCAGACTCACGCGGACAGCCCCAGGAGGAACACCCTGACGGCCCTCCTCTGTTCGTCCGTGTGCTGGGGGCATCGCTGAGACCTGGTGGGACACAAGGTGGCATTATACATCCCTGACTGACGGCCCCGCCTGCATACACTCGGACACAGGGAGGGAGGGAGGTGGGACGCACTGCTGCGGACACAATCAGTGACCAATCAGGCGAGGCAGAGCAGCAACGAGGAGTTAAAGGGTGTGAAATGTTAAGCGGTTGGTCACCGACAGGGTCCTCCATGCTCAGAGTCAAAATACCTTTTTTATCTGTTTCTGAATTTGGTGTTCAATCACTGGTCCAGAACCTTTTCTTTTTTAACAATGAAATGCAATGAGAGTTGCCACTTGTGTTCCCCGGAGTTTGTCACAACACACATGATCATTTTCATCAACACAGATCAAACTGATCATGTTTCCAGACTGAGTATCAGACAGAAGGTTTAAGTGATTTGGGTTTTTTTATGAACATTTCACTGAAGGGCCAAAGGGGGACGGGGGTGGGGGGGATATCAAGACACTGACCTCAGAATTTGGATAAAATAACATGGTGACACCAGCACAAGTCCAGGTGTTACAGGACCTGCAACTATCCTGCATTAGCCCAGATATTAGCACCACTCCAGAGTATCATCTGTAGTTTGTCTATGTGCTGGTGGATCACGCAGTAATTACCTGGTACACATCTTCTTGGTGTGCTCAGAGATCACGCCACATTGCTGTAGAAACAAACACCATTTTAAAAAAATGTAATGTTTATCCAGAAAAAAAAGACAATAAAAGGTGGACATGCTCGTGCGAGTTCGTGCAGGCTGCTCACCGTTGTTAAAAGGGACTTGACTTCATCAGGGCCTAACGTTTCATAACTGATGCCAGCGTTATAGTTGTACTGAAATGAAAGATCATCATTATCAGGACGTTGCACCGTACAATACAATATGAAATTTGTAGTCTTGCAGGCAACATGAACAAAGGAGGAAGTGTCACCTTGTAAGGCTCTGAACTGACGCTGCTCCCAAGATCGCCTGGAAAAACAAAACAAGCTTCATCTAAACTGGACGGTAAAACAACAAAGATCATCCCCGGACACTGCAGATGATTTCAAAGGGTTTCTGAAAGTTACATATCTGGAAACTAGCTTGCAGCTCATCAGATATTATTTGTTCCTTCCTTGTGGACAGAGCTCGCCCCATAAAACAACTAATTGTTGTTTTCTTGTTATTGTGCTTTGCACTGTGACTCACAGAAAACTCAAATATATACTAAATATACAGTACCAGTCAAAAGTTTGGACACACTTTCCCATTCACTTGAATATATTTAGAAATATTATTTATATTTAGAAATATATGATAGACTCACCATTTTTATGTTTTATAGATTTGGATCTTCTTGGGGAATTTTGATTCTGTACAAAGAAAATCCTTCAGATTAGATTAACCTCATTATACTAAATCATGTAGAAAACTTACTTAAGGGGAAACAAATGCAGAAATACCTTATCTGACTTTCTCTTCTTGGCTGTAACATGGAGAAAAGAAGTGTGTTTATTATGTGGAAGAAACGGTTCTCTCAGCAGAGTGGAGATTAAAGTTGAACCACTTTGAAATTCTCACCTTTTTTTTCTGCCCCATACGACCAGTCGTTATCGTTGAGGTCGTCGTTGTCTTCCTGATCGCTCTCTGATTTGCTCATGTTGTTATTGCTAGCCAGCCTGTAAACAACAACAACAACAATACGATCAGATGTCTGTAGCCGTTTTGGATCCATCAGTCAGTCCAGAATGACCGTCACTGACCGACCTGCGGTTGGCGATGCGACTGCTGTTGCGTCCCATGCCGAGACATTTCTCCAAGTGCGGGGCGAAGCGTGAAGCCGCTATCAATCTTTTGCAGTTGGGGCACTCGCACTCTTTGTTTTTCCACTGATTGTACACTTGGCCAAAAATGTCCACTCCTGGCTGATCCACAATTTCTGGAAGAGTAATAGACAGAAAAAAGGCGCATGCTGTAAAGCAAACGCACCAAAGGCAAATAAGAAGACAAATGGACCGCAACAAACTGGAAGCAACGGCACCAACCAAACTCCTTCATGCTCTCTTGGTCCGTTTCATCCAAGAAGAAATAGCCCTGTTTAACAGCACGATGCACCTCAAAGCACAGGCCCAAACAGGCATCTTCCACCAGCTCAGAGTAGATGTCATGGACCAAGGCCTACGACACGAAACATGACCGATCATTTAAAACCAAATACAAAGTGGATGCCACATGAAAACAGATTGAAGACACAACATCTGCCTTTTGGTGACAATTAAAGGAAGAACAAATGACATATTGACTCACCTCCAGCTTGGTGTTGTCTGGGGCTGACAGGGGCATATCCTCCATTTTCATTTGAAAATCTGTATGGGAAATCTTGATAGCAAGGTAATGAGATGCTGACCTGGGGGCTCTGAAGAGGAAACACAAAAACAAATGTACGACCAAGAAAAAAGGTCATTCCGGTGAAAACAGATTAAAGAATGACAGATCCAATCCGCCATCAAGGATCCAGTTCATCAAACTGCTTGACACCTACTTTGAAAATAGCTGTCAATACTTGCTGCAGATTTGTCTTCATTCTGTTGAAGAGAAGAAAATAAATCCATCAATAAGTGATGTCATGCGTTTTTGGCAGAAAAGAAATTAGTTCCAGCAATATAATGATTGGCCTGTTATTTAATACCAGATACATTGTCCCTGAATGCGTCAGGTGTGTTAACTGAGGCAAGGCGCGTCTTTATTTACACTCCAAACTACAAGAATGGCTCGATTTTAAACCCTAAACCTCGATCCAAACAACGACTAGCTGACGTTAGTAAGGAAAAGGCGACAGTTTAAACGCAGACAATCACAGTTGTGAGCGAAGTCAACACTGTTTAACGTTCACCAATGTTACTTTGTGGTGTTAGCATTTGCTAGCTAGCCCCGCTACGAGTTTGAGATTTTGATACGGATACAATCTAGTGACGTTATGTTTTTAATATCACCGAAAAGTGTTTCCTCTTACCCTGACACAGAAAACTCAGCCTGAAACAGGCACCTTCTCCGAGGGAGGCGACATCACAGCCGCGTCGGTCCACGTAAAACACGTTAACAAGAAGCCTGGTCTTCAGCTGCGTCCATCCTTTTACCGTCGGTAAACAACAAATCCTCGTTTCAATTGTTTGCTGTCGCAGGAGTCCATTAAATTTACGTTACAAACCCGCTTGACACGGAGGAGGCCAACGGCGTAGAACCTAACAGAGAAGTGAAACGGACTTCCGGTTTCAACCTTCGAAATAAAAGCCTTGCTTCCGAGGACGAGCTGGGAAAATGCCTGAATTACATATTATCAGTAGTGGAAGAAGTGCTCGTGTAAATGGAGCAAAAAGTACAAAAGTATTATCAGCTTAGTGAAGTAAAAGTACTAGTGGTTCTAGGCTCAATAGTGTTATAATATCACATATTATTTGAAAAGGATTACTGAAGCATAAACCGACAAGCAGCATATTAATGCTACATCTGTTCATTTGAACTACTTCATATATACATCGATTTTGTTTGTGAAATATTAACCTGGAATGTAACTCGCAACTCCAGTCCATTTACTCCAGTACTGTACTGAAGTACAGCTTTGAGGCACTTGTACTTTATCTGAGTATTTTCTGTTAAAGCTTTACACTTAAAAAACATTTCAGTGGCAAACATTGCCATTTTTACCAGACTACATGTAGCTTGACAGCTATGCTAGTTATTTTGCAGATTTATTATACATTCAAAGCACAAAGGTCCACATGGACCCGCTATAACATTAAATCATCAGTAATCACATTAAAGCATCAGTAATAATAACCCAATAATATATTATATTATTAGGTTAATATTTATCACAGGGGCCATTCTTTTTACTTTTGACGCATCAGATAAGCCAGGACTTTTAGTTATAAGCCAAATTATTAAACTTGTGCTTTTTCCACCACTGTCCAAAGCAATAATCTTCCAATTAATCCTATCTTTGTGGAAATGATGCTCAGCCTTTGCTCGCAGTGTGAGGATTCAGATGTCTCTAATCTTCTCACAGCAGACATTTGGACTAGTCGGAAAAACAAAGATGTTAACATTAACAGTGGCTCCACTCAGCGCCCCAGATGCTTTTGGCCCCAGTTACCAAAAGCATCCTACACTCAATCTTCAGATGTCGCTCTGCTTGCCCTGTTCTATATTTAGCAAATATCTTTGTGTAATTGCCACTAAGCTCCAGTTGCTAGGAGACTTGTGTGACGCAGTTAAGGCTATGTTGGTTTGGATTTTATTTTGAAGGTACAGTCAGCTTGCTTTCGGTGTCACTATCAGCTTTACGTAGGTCGGGGACGTTAGCCTCCCACTTAAGACATGAATAAATGAACGTGAGATTTCCGCTCATCTGGCATCAGTTAGTTGCGCCTGAGCGGTTGAATGAGGTCATTGGTACCAATAATGCGCACTGTATGGCCAAAAGTATGTGGACATTAAAACATTACATCCATATGTGATTTAATATCCCAGTCCAAAACCTTGGCTCGCGATATGAATTTGTGGGATATATGTATTTTTTTTATTTTGTGTATATATGATAGAAATAAACATATTTCTCCTACACAAAATTAGGTTTATTTTCTTGACTTTTCTCTGATCATTTCTACTGAATAACAAGTATAAAATAAGAAATTTGAGAAGGGATAATCATTTTATTTTAACTTGTCATGACTCAAACACATTAAACCCGTGACAAGGGGTCACAGGTAGACATTGCTTTGTTTTATGGGGACACAACCCAATAAAGTTTGAGAACCAAACAATGCATTGATGTGTTTAATCAAACTCTCACAGAGCAAACTGTACACGTTGCAGAGAGATTGAGGAACAGGAAGTTAACAGGGGCCCAGTAGCTCATTTTCGGCCTCCTAGCAGGTTAATTGGCCATTCAGATTGTTGGCTACTAGTTGGAAGCACACTAGGATGGATTCATTTGTTGATTATGTTCTTCATTGATTCATTAAACATTTGTTCTGTAAAACAGTTTAAAAAATCCCCTACGATCTCTCTTAGTGCAAGTCGACCAATTCAAATAGTTCTTTTGTCCCTTTAACAGTCAAAGACCAAAACCCATTCAGATTTTAATCATTTAACAGAGAAAAGCTGCAAATCTTAACATTTCAGATGCCAGAACTTGTGACTTGGTAATTTTTGCTTGATAAATGACTACAATTATTAATTTTTCAAAATAGTTTGATTTATTTTATGCCGATCGCCTGATTAATAAACTATCTACACACCATTGCTTAAAATATGTGAAACATTGCATGATAAAGCATTATGATTCCCTTCTTTAGAACTAAGGGGCCTAGACCAAACCACAAAAAGCAACCCGACCAAAAGTACACCAGCCGGGCAGTCCACATACTTTTAGCCTCAAAGTGTATTTCTTCCCACACATCGGTGTATTGATGCACATTCTGTCAGCTTGTATAAGGTTAAAAGATAACACGCACCTCTAACTGTTAAAGATCATTTTTTATTTGCCCAAAGACTTGACTACAAGGACATAAGAACACCCTCAGCTATAGAAAACATCAAATTTTGTCAAATGACCAGCAGTACAAACTTGTAAAGCTTTGCTCTCTTAGATATCTCTATAAACCAACAGAAGGGAGAGAAGGAACAACTAAAATAAGTGAATTAAACCAAAAACTCTCACCCATGTGAGTGAAAAACTCACTGGCCTCAGAAGTCACAGATGAGGATTTGCCAACTTAAAGCACTAACAAAAACAATAAGCACTCAATACAAAAACAGTATTTACAGAACAATTACAACAAATTTGACCGTCAATTCATCTGGCAACTCAGTTCCCCAAAACCCTTTTACAAACTCCCATTGATCAACATCAGCAATGTCACCCTTTTCCCTCCCCGAATGATTTACATAGTCCACGCTGGCTTTGTTTCAGACAGTGATGAGATCAAAGTCAGTCAGGTTACTAACAGATTACTAATAGTTGCCTCATCGTTAAACTCATCCGTCTGTGGACCCAGAATGACAGTCATGGAAGTCTTGTCATTAGTTGGTTTTCAGGTGACCAATGACATGACAGCACTGAGCAGAAAAAAAGAAAAGATTTAATAATATCTACATTCAAGGTGTTGGTATGATGTCCCCACACAGGCAGATACATGCACACTGCAGTCACATCATGGTATGCAACATAACAGTAAAACAGCACACATTAAAGCAAAGAAACACACTCACACACACCCTCATATATACAGTTTTGTGCATGCAAGCGCACAAACTCACACAGAGGGACAGATTTACGATAAGTGCACACTTTTTTTGGGATAAGCATCGGACTACAACCCATGTGGATTACAGTCAATACCATTAAAAGTTCCAAACAAACCTGAAAACAGTTGATGAAAACCATTTCAGTTCAACATCCACGGACGATTCCGGGTGGATTCGAACACAATTAAAACAAACCTATTAACAATTCAAATAAACCGTAAATGAAACGTAAAACAATACACCAAACTGAGACATATTCTTTATAAACAGTCAGATTGAGCTCTAAATGTGGACAACAAGTGTCATCCCTTCAATGACAAACTGCTGCGGTCGCTCAATAAACACTTTACCGTCAGGCCAGAACAAACTGAATTGTTTCAGACTGATGGGTTTACGTGTATTACAAGACATGTCAGTTCATTTTGAGACCTTTCAATGACAGACACATGGCAATGGATCCTACAGCGCCTAGAAAATATATTCACCTCCCCACGACACTTTGTTTTACAGCTCTGAAGCATTAGTGGATGTAATCAGGCTTTTCGTCAACTAACGTGAAAACAAATCTTCACAAATGAAGTCCCGATATAAAACTAAAATAATTGAACGCACAAGTATTGACTGGTGCGTGCAAATGTTTCCATAATTCACAGCAAGTGAATGGAGATAAAGCAAGATTCAAATTAAAAGTGTGACCAGTAAATAAACTGGTATCTGGAGCTTGTTAGTCAATTTTCTAATAAAAACCACATTGTCAGGATAAAAGACAGTTCAGAAAAAATTGCATCAAGTTTACTGAAGACTATCAGAGGAAGTATACAAGAACATTTTCAAAGGCACAGTATAGCCTGCAGATTACAGTAAGGTCAATCATTCAAAAAGTAAAATAAAAAGTGAAGCGTATGGCACAGCTGGAAATCTGCTGGAAATCTGTGTTGGTGCATGAAGAGGATTTGTGGAAGAGCTGGAACCTGCCAAAAGGTGTTTCTGCTAAATATTTAAGAGGGTGAATACTTATGCAATCAACTGATCACGCAAATTTCGATACATCTGTGGCGATTTGTTTTTCTTGTGACGTTACAGAAAAATGTTTGCAAAATGTACTATTTAGTTTCAGATGTGTGGAAACGCCACAGCTGCGTGTAGTCAGCTCTACTCAGAAAGTAACTTCTGCCTAAATGTTGCAGGATTCCTTTAAAAAGAGAGAATTATTATTATGTATCAAAGCCTCATTAAATCCACAATGTCGTAAAAAACAATAAAACATAAAAAAGTCCAAGAGGGGGTGAATACTTTATATAGGCACTGTTGTTTTAAATGAGAACATGGGTAAGTAACAAGTTCGGAAGATTTCCAGCAACAAAAAGACATTCATAATGGCTTGATTTTTTTCCTGAAAAAATACCACCTCTTTAAGAACCAAATGATAAAATCTACATCATAAATTGAGAAAAAAACAACGCAACAATTTTGGAAAAAAAAATTAAATGGAAACATTCTGAAGAGTGCAATTTTTCAGTACCCTGCACACACCCCCCCCTCCCATCCCCCTCCCTAAAGTGATCCATCCAACTGTGTTCTTTGGCTCTATGAAGCCTGTTCACAACTCACGCTACCCGTCTTCAGCTAATTACCAGAATAATAAAAGAAACACTGGAGAGTTATTCGTTACCCTCAACATTAAAACTCTAACCTTAAACCAATGAACCTGGAATTCAAGGTAGAAACCAGAAATGTTCATGACATCACCAAACCAGTGGGATGCTGTTTTTGGCATCAGGTCAGCGGCCCCGTGCTGTGAGGTGACCTTCACGCCGGGGGAGGGAATGAAATGGGTTTTGGACATGAGGGCGGGGCCACCGTCAGCAACATGAAGTGGGTGAGTGTGAAGTGGATGAGGCAATGCGGGGGCTCCCTCTGGTGGTGGGAGGAGAGCAGGGTTGGCACAGTGGCAGAGCTCCCTTGACTCTTGGCTCAGCTTAGCGCTGCTCAGTTCGTCTCACGACGACGGCGGCTCGTTTCAGTCCGAGTCCGAGTCCGACGACCCCTGTGAATTTGACTCGCTGCTGCTGTCCTCCGACTTGTTCTCCTTGTCTTCCGCCTCGTCGTCATCTTCGTCGTCGTCGTCATCCTCCTCCTTCTTCAAACAACAATCAAAAAAGAATATTTAGCACGATCAACTTGTCGTCGTCGTTGGTGTAAACCGACAAAGTCGCGACTCACATCGTCGTCTTCGTCATCGTCGCTGGATGAGTCTGCCTCAGAGGAAGCCTTCTCCTGCTCATCTTCATCCTCGTCGTCCTCCTCCTCCTCCGTCTCCTGTGGGAAGAGATGTTGACAACATCACTACGTGACATCGCTGCAGCGGATTTATGAGACGAGAAAAAGAAGAGGACAGTTGGCTCTTACTGATTTCTTGGACTTTGCCTTGGGGCCTCCTGGTTTTGCCGTAGATCTTCTCTTCTGAAACAGCAAACAATTAAACCGTCAAACATGCCGACGGAAGAGATTAGAAATATTAAATTGTTATATTAACTGAATGCATCTCCTGTGTAACGGGATCATTTGTGAACGAATAAAAACAAGATGACAAGCAAACAACTTTTGAAAAGCTTGTTTTCTGAGAGGAACAACGGATACAAGTCAAACGTGCTCGCTGCCTTTTCTCCAAGCGAACCCTTTTCCAAGTCTTTGCATCCACTTTTTATGTAACCGTGGTGCGTGAAAACACACACACACACATCACTGACTTACCTGTGAGTTATATTCTTTGTAAGTGTTTCTCTCTTGTGAAGACAAGCTCTGTGGAAGAAAGGCAGTGCAAGATAAGTCAAGTGCCCAAGATGTCCTGACTAATCCCCCCACCCCAAAAACAACCAACAACCCCTTCTTACAGCGAGCCACTGTTCCAGCAGGACTTTGTACTGTCTCTGCTTCTCCTCTGCAATCTTCTTGTAGCGCTCCTTCTCCTTCAGCGGTAACCTCTGCCAGCGGCCGCCAATCTCAGTCATCCGCTCTTTCATGGGGAGGTGATTCAGCTCTCCGTTGGACAGCATCTCCTGAGAGAACTTCTGATATCCGTTTCTAAAGTCAAAAGCAAGCAGAAAAATCACTTTGGGGTTTCAGTCGGATACACACAACAGGACGGCACAGACAAGTTGGACGTGACAAACTTACGATGGAGGCTTCTTGGGTTCCCCCTCAAACTTCATCTTCTTCCCTGAGGCGATGGCGGCAGCAGCAGGCGAGCGCATCTCGCACAGGTCTCTCTGTTGAGGAGAGCAAACTGTTAGCTCCCGCTGGTGCTGTACGCAGATGCTGTGGACATCGTCAGTGATTTGCCACTAACCTCGTATCTTTTCTGGTCCTCCGCTGCCTTTTTGATCCACATTATTTTCTCTTTCTTCTCCATGGTGCTCCAGGTTGCTTCCATTGCTTTCTGCGCCTTTGGCCGGTCATTCTGACAAGCACAGGTTCACATTAAATGCACGTGTGGCTAGTATTTTATGTACAGTTATAGAATTACACAGCTGTTGCCCATTACTTAGAATAGATTGTCCATATTCCAATCCATATCCATGGTTCTACACATTTTGCTGCTGCTAGGGTTTGATGTCAGGGGTAAAAGGTAAACACTAAAATTAAAAACATTAAGTTTGTAAAGAATGAACATGGATACCTGTGAGCTATCTCAGCCGTTTTATGACTGACTTTTATACATGTACGTTAACGTTTAGTACTGGTGTTTATAGTGTTAATGGGCTAAAACAAGCTACCAGTTTGGGGTCATGCATACCTTAAATCTGGCCAGGTAGTCTCCAATGACGCTCTGCTGCCAGATGTCCTGTGCAGTCTTGGGCGGGTCCGGCAGACGACTGCGATCGTCCTTCTCCTTCTTCTCGGACTCTGCCTTCAGGACTGTTTCTAGGCGTTTATACTTCTCCTGAATGACCAGGACAACAAGGTTGTTTGAAGATGAAACTACATGTGGTACATGTCAGTATGATTTGGCTCCTTCACTCTACTGGCCTGATATTTCAACAGTATAATAATCACATTTACTTGACAAGTTACCTTCTTCTTATCTGGCAACTCATTCCACATGCGGG
The DNA here is from genome assembly GCA_036023655.1 of Nannoperca australis. NCBI lineage: Eukaryota > Metazoa > Chordata > Actinopteri > Centrarchiformes > Percichthyidae > Nannoperca > Nannoperca australis. Next base: position 33,942 of record JAVQJD010016802.1, on the reverse strand, counting down.
CTAGCAGTCTCGTGAGCTCGCTGTCAGCGAGGTCGGGCCGCTCCTGCTGCAGTTTAGGACGCTTCTCCTCGGAGAAGATGAACATGGCTGAAATTGGCCTTTTGGGTTTCTCTGGATTGGCCTGCAAGTTAAAGAGCAAGCGAATATTAGAAAAGGATTCCACAACCTCTAAGTAGCTTATTCAATGCCCATAAAATGTTGAACGTTTACTGTTTAACAAGCGTTCACAAGCGATAACGTAATTTTGAGTTTGTATTCGAGCATATGTGAAGAGTGTAAGCCACTTTATACCTTTGCTTTAGAGTTCTTCTTTTTGGAGGCAGGACTGTTGGCTCCGCCGCCCCTCTTAAAACCAATCTTCTCCTCAGACAAGACCCGCTGCTGCTCCTCCTCTGACAAACTCTACAGATCCACACAGCAAAGAAAATATACATGAAGGATTTCTTGCAGCAAAAAGTATAGCACACAAACGAGAACAGTGAAACCCAAGAAATACGACTTACACTGAGAAATCTGTTCATCTCAATTTCAAACTCCTTCTTCCTCTGAAAAAACAAATGACAACACATTTTAGACAAAGTTGAAATCGTCATTTCGGTTTTTCTAAATCGTGTGTGATGATTCGGAACTCACCAGTTCGCAGCGTTTCTGGTAGCCGTCCTTCTCATTCTGTTTGAGCAGCTTCCACCGCTGGCTGCACATCACCATGCGCTCGGTGCTGGGGACGTCCTTCATGTTTGACATCAACTCCGCACAGAACATCGAGTAACCGTTTCTGAAAGCACGTACGCATGATACATTAAATTTACAATTGCACACTTGCAGTGGTGGCCTACAACCAGCTCCATGCTGGGGTGCCAGCAGTGCATTTGCAGCTGTGACTCACGGAGGAGGTTTGTCGGGTCGGCCGTCAGATTTGTCTTTCAGGTGTCTCTCAGCCTTGGTCAGCGTGGACTTGACGATATCATCTTGGGTCATGTTTAACTCTGGGTGCTGCTGGATATACTCCCGCATTGTCTCCTAGGATATTGCAAACAAAAACAGGTAAGATTGAAGAAAGATAGACGATATGTAATCATTGCTCTTAATAACTCCATCACTATTATTTTAGCATATAATAAGACGTCACTCATCACTGCAGTCTCACCTCATATTGTTTTCTCTGCTCCAGAGACTTGGTGATCCACTTGAGTCTCTTCTTGTCAGGCAGCTGCGTCCACTGTTTGCCAAGACTGTCCTTAATGTCTTTGGTGGTCGCCTGGTGTCAGACAAAGAAAGTCAACATCCATGGTATCATGCAATCACACTTTATTTTGTATATTGTTGTGGTAGATGCCTAAACTTACATCTGGACGTGTCTTGAGGACGGCCTTCTTTTCATGGTTGTACCACAGCTGTTGGGGTGTCTTGGGCTTCTCTGGTACATTTGAACCTTTCTTGGTCATGCTCTCCATAAGGTCTGGGTGATCTTCCCTGCATTTATATATCATAAACCAACATTTAAGCGCATCCTTAAATAAGCAGCATGCATATATGTCCAGTGTAAATAACACAAATTATGAATTCTAGTAATAAGCAATTTTACCTGAACTTCATCATGCTGTGCACAAATGTTTCTTTGTCTCTTAAGAAGTCTTCAACATATTTTTTCTGTAGACACGAAAAGAACATTGTTTGAATTTTAGAAACGGTATCAAACTGTATGAATATAAAATGTATTCATGGCGTGTTTTTGACCGACCTTCTTCTTGTCTGGCAGCTCTCTGTATTTCTTGGAGAGGATTTTAGTTAGGTCTAGGTTGCTCATCTCCGGGTGCAACTTTGCATACTTGGCCCTCTTTTCCATGAAGAAGCGGAAGTATGGAGTCAAGGGCTTCTTGGGGAAATCTGGGTGTTTCTGTGCATCACGGGGAAAAGGAGGAGTGAAAAGACTTGAGTTCCACTCAGGCGGCTAGTTGGTCATTAGTTGTGTGAAATATAGATTTTAACTCACCTTAATCTTCTTGCCTTTGTACGGGTTTTTGATGTAGTCCTGGGCATCAGCTATCAGCTCTGTTAGTGTCCGGAATTTACGGATCTGTTGATAAGGACACACACAAAAAAAATTAAATGGTGCACAATTTGGCAGAAAATAGAAATAGATATATCACATCATTAAAAATGTCTCACCTCTTTAGAGACCTCCTGCCACTTCTGCTTACACATATCTGCTGTGTAGGAATTGAAAGCCACCTTCTGCCAGTCGAGGTGAGACTCTGATGTTTTGTATTTAGTCAGGTCTTTCTGAGGCAGGGCCACTTTCATGGACTCCAGCAGGTTTAAGAGGTCATCTTGTGCCCAAACTGTGACAACACAGGACACAGAAATGATAAATTAAACAACGCTATACTACCTATATCACTTTTTTGTTTGTCTAAAATGATGTCCTATTATACTGCGTATGGAATACTGGGTTTTCAGTGGTTTGAGGCTAGTTTTTAATATCACATTGTGTCTTGATTATAATTAATCACTAACGGTGCCTGTAAAGCACATTAATAAAATCAATCTACAACGTTTTTATAATAGCAAATTAACTATTAACTATTAGGAGTGTTAAAAATAATCATTAATAAAATTATTTCCATGAAGAAATTGTGGGGTACATGTTAACTATGATGTTACAAAACCCCACCTTGGCTTTGGGTGGTTGCCTCCATGTCTCCATTCATTTGTGGTTGTCTTGTATCTATAAAAAAAAAGAAATCAAGTTATCAAACAAACATTCATTTTACAGTAACATTAACAGAGAAAAAATAATGCAACCCATGATAGGAAGCTTCATATTTGCCTCCTACAGCCAGGATAGCTGTATTTTACAAATCGCATTATTTAATGATAATGTTATTTTCACGTTTATATTATTCATGATTTCTCCAAAAAAAGTGATTTGTCTGTGATATAAAAGTAAAACTCTTGTGTTTTCAAGTCGCGAAATTTAAATTTGCCTCGACATAATGGTTTATGTTCATTACACCGCCCCTTCAACGTTTACGCTACATGGTGAGACATAGGCTATTGCTTGTGACGGCTTCAAATCTCAAATAACACTGCGGAGGGCTTCAACTAGCACAACTAGCTACAACAGGAGTCTCCGTCGAGCAAATTTTGCCAGCCGGAATTTGGCGTATTAGTACTGTCCTTGTTCCACAATAAAAGTATTGCGGACACACAGGAGCGACCATTTTCTCGCACAGTCCGCTCGGTAATGGAGGGTTTTCTGTCGGAAAGGAGGTTGGGGAGGATCCACGGAAAGAGGAAGCGAATGGACGTGGACGGACAGGCAGCTGTAGGCGACCAGCTGACCACGGACGGGGGATCTGCTTTCGGTCTCCGACGAGAGGGAATGGTGGCTTGGAAGCACTGCAGCCAAATGCGCCACTCGGTAGAGGCGCCTCATCACCGATGGACGCGGATCTAGCTCCGCCATGCAACCCTATAATCTTCTTTTCAAACGTTTACTCGGGCTGGAGCGAAGAAATCGACGTAGTGAACGCTTACAGTTAATAAAAATGCTTTACGGGTGTTAACAGACAGCTTTATTAAGGTTTTTGGCGTTTAGCATTAGGATTTAGAAGCAAAATCCAGTGCATTCTTCAGCGAGGCGTAGCCGAGCTGTGCTCCAATGATGGCGGCTGCTCGTTGTTCATCGTGTCCTTGATGGCCCCAGCTCACTGTGGTGTCCATGGTGTGACCTAGCTACATTTAAACCACAATTATCACCGTTTGTGTAACTAAATAGCTGCCATAATTTTACATCTAGAGCCGTTACAACATCAAATATATCTTAATTTTTTTTATATAATTACAACATATGGATGATAAAAATAGGTAGCTAAGACATTATGGCCAAGGGCAACTTGGCATGCCAAATGAAGTTTAAATGTGACTTTTCTTCACTATATTTATCGGCATACCTTAAAAAATGTTAGCATTTAATACAAAACTTTGAGCGTGCTTGCTTTTATTAAGAATCTCTTGTTTCTTGGATGGCAGTTAGACCTGGACTCAACGTTTCAGTTTACAACAAACAATTTAAAACCGTTGGTTAACGGCTAACGTGTTAGCTACCGTTGTACGTTATTTAAAAAAATATTGAATTGACTTAGCCGACTTTTGGAAAATAAAATTTAAACAAATTGTTATAATACCCGAGATGTATCTCGTGGTGGTGGGTTGGAAGGACTTGCGGAGGCGCAGGAAGAAAGACGAATATGGAAAATATTTTAACGGCCAAACGTTAAACCAAAGAGTTGTTTTTAACGACAGATGTTAACAGTTTCGGCTACAATATTGCGCGGTTAAACGGTACCTGAATTTCTTAGCTAAAGCTCATAAGAAACATGTTAACATCCGAGGCTGAGCAGTTTCACTGGCGCGACAAACAGCTCCAGGTCCGCCATGCTTCAGCTCTGCAAGGAAACCTACCGTGACAAGGTCCAATGGCGCACTGCAAACGGAGAAAAACGGAGCTTAAAACTAAAGCCAGGGCGTCGCAGACTCCCTTCCCTCGATCCAAAAGAGCATAAGCAAGAACAAGAAGGCGGGTTCTCCGAGCTCGGTCGTCGGTGGTTCTGGGCTAGTCGGTGAGAGAGAGAGGGGGAGAGAGAGGGCGAGTCTCTGCACGGTGAGATATTAAACCGAGATCCCTGATGGCTAACCGAGAGAGGCGGCTGGCTGTTCCGCCAACAGCCGCATGGAGGTCTCGGCGCGGAGAGACCACGGTAAATTCCCCCACGTAAATACCCTGTTTACAGCGCGAATAGTCGAGTTTCGATGAAGGGAATTGGCATAAAACAGTCGCTTTGTGTAATTTTGGTAAAATACCCCATTTACCTCCGGGTCTTACATCCAGTTCCTTCCCCGCTGTAGAGGACAAGAAATTCGGATATGGCCGACCTCGTCAGTGCCCTGCTACAGCGGTCGGTTTATTTCTCTACTACAAAGAGGCAACCGAGCGAGGCGTTTTATACGAAAACAAAAGCAAACATTAAATGTAGATTTCGCGGATTTTAGAAGCTTTTTCGTGTTTGTTTATCGCGCACTCTATCCGTATTATGAAACCGAGCGGCTGTTTTGTTGGCTTACCTGTCTTTCGGCGTGAGCCTCGGTGTCGTTGTGGAGGAAGAAGGGGAGGGTTGAACGATAGCCAGCACTGCGCCGTCGGTCCTGGGCTCCAGTCCCCGCAGAGATGGTCCTTCCCCCCCGCCTCCATCTCACTCGCCGTCTCCCTCCAGTCAACGCGCAGCAGCTCCTCTCTCTCCATCCAACCATTTCGCTAAGCGGATACATCGACATTTTTTCCGACTTAGCGCCGTAGTTTCTGAACCCGACCGAGGGCGACGATTGTTTTTACTCCCGTAAGCCGTACCCGTCTAATTTCCATCCGAAGTTTTGCACCACGAATAATTTATCAGGTAGCTAAAAAAGTTTAATGAAAGCCAAAGTTGTGCCAACGGTTATCTTATTTAAGTGCAACCAGCTCATCTAACATACTCCCGTAACTTAATATAATTAACATACAAAATTTTAAAATTTCCAAAAGTGTATCATTTGCACGTATTAATGTCAGATTTCCACTTTAGATATATCTTAAAAAGTCTTCAAAGCAGCCCCCGTGCCTTTTCACATTGCTCGATGCCTCTTATTGCAAATACTAAGAGGCTGTTTGACAGCTTCATTTTGGCCCAGCATGTTTTTTCTTTTCAACTCCACCTTGTGTGTTTGTGGGCGGAACCTCCTGCCGTCCAATCCAGTCAGTCCGATTCAAGGAAAACAAATGACTTTCAGCCATTCTGCCTTGTTAAACTGTGCTACGTTCCCTTGCTGTCGGAAATGTTGAGATCCTTGCACAAGAGCAGGCACAACATGAAGTAAAAAACAATATGAAGTAAATAACAATATGAACAAACACATTTATATTCACATATCTGGCATTGAGTGTAAAAATGTTTGAATTAAATAAATCTGATTTCACAATTTCCTTGAGTTGCATATTTTGGCTGTAGTTATGCTTATTTATTTCTGAAAACGTTGGCTGTTTCCATATTACATATTTTATGTTTTATCTCTGTACATTATTTGTATGATTGGACCTTCTCAGTCTGCTTTTTAATGATTTACTCACATCTAAATTTAATAAAGTAATAAAAAAACGAACATGTCTGAGCACATTTTGAAAACATCATGTGGCCTAAATTTGTCCTCTTGTCACATCAAATTTAATTTCTTATTTCAGGCCAATAGTATGTATGACTGTCAATGGTGTTTCCCAAGAAGTTGGAGTTTACTTAATAACCTTGAAGGCAGCATGAGTGCTGACAGGCAGGCATCAAGGTCCAATTGAACAATAAAATTATAAAAATGAGCTGTGAGTGATGTGAAATATTGTATATTCTAATACATTAATCATGTTTTCTAATACACTTTAAAGGCAGTTTTTATTTTTGATAGTGAAAATCCAAAGCATGTACAGTGTTTCAAGCACAAACACAATAGGCAACACCAAAGGCATAATAAGATACATTTACAAATATGTCTGATTATATCAATAGTACAACAATCAACACAAACAATTATATCTCATCATTAACTATCTATCCTGCTCATCGCATTTCATAATCATAAAAGCAATTAATCACTTAAAATCAGATATAAGTGCATTTACACATCTTTCTATACTTATTCTAAACAGGTCAGCTGAACAGGAAAGATTGTTCAGAAATCCATACAAAATATATCAAATCTTGCAAACTCAAGTAACACAATTTAAAACTAACTGAGAATAAACAAAGGAAAGGCTACTGTATGAGATGGAAATCCATTATTTGTGCATGTGTAAAGAGCTGAGTAGATCAAATTTGCTTAACTTCAATAGTGAATATTAGGTTAAATGGAATCATATTATTATAACATGGGCAGAACTACAACGTGGCAGTGCTGGTAGTCACTTTAAAGCTATACTGTAGTTATGTACTAAAAGAAAAAACTAAATATAAATGGATTTACCTCACGTCTTACGGGAAAATACTTTTAAAATTTTTTTTTATGTTTTCGTGCATCATAAGACTCAATGTGTAAGCAATTAAACAGCCTGAAGTAAGCATTTTTTTATAAACCCAAACTACTGTAACATAAAAAGATGAAATATGAGATTAAAACGGCAAACATATTGACAAAATGGACCATATCATTGGTTCTCTGTTGTGGTTCAGGGACACAAACACAGATTCAGCCGCAGGAACAATGTATGAATTTTTGAAATGAGAGGTAATTTCCTTTAAAGATAAATAATAATAATTGAATAGAAACTGTATACAAATACATATTTTTTTAAGACATCTGATTACTGGTGAAGAAGTGATTTGAAAGTTTTGGAATGAAACACTAATGATTTGGTATTGTTCATGGCAGTGGGGACTCATCGTACACGTCCTTCCCAGGTTCCTCCTCAAACGTCACTTTGGCATCATCTGCATCCAGCTGCAACACAAACACATCCGGTTACAACAGAGAAACCTATCAAATAACACCATAATGTGTGCCTGAGCTCGGGGGGGAATGTAACAGATACAGAGAGGTACTTACACATTTCATCTCCATGGCGGAGAAGAGTGTGCCAGTCATGAACATGCGCAGAGGGATGGTTAGAATGAGAACAAAAGGCAGTGCCAGAGAGAAGGGACTCATCTTCACCGCCCACAGGACAGCCAGGCACACAAGCTGGATCAGAGTGAAGAGATGCATCCGCAGTGTCTTCACCTGCACAAATGACAAGAGGGGAGAGCTTTAGCAGGGGAGCATGGAGCCGAAGACAAACATGAAAACAAACAGGATGCTTATTTATGTTAGGATAAGTTACAGGAAGATTGTCATAGGCTAAAGAACACTGAAATATAAGTGACAATAGGAACGTCTATATAATCTAATGAGACTTGTGCATGGAAGGATTACTGAACAAGTCTACATGCCCAGGGGTGCAAGCGGTCAGGGTGCCCCTGGGTCAGAGAGAAGTAAGTTGAGCCACTACAAAGAGAAATGTAAAACAGCACAAACTGACCATGCACAGACGTAAAATGGCCACAAAGACACACAAAAGGACTACTAAGAGACTCAAAATGAGCAAAAAAGAGGTGAGGAGGTTACATACCCTGGTGGCATAGGCATCAGCGGGGTGGTATTTCTTTGGTGTGATCAACAACAGCATCCTGTCCCACATCTGGATTCCACTCAGAGAGGTGATACCCATGTAGAGGAAGATGCCAAACAAGGCTGTCATGGGAATCATCTTCAGAATAGGTTCCATGAAAATAGAAACACCTGGAAATCACAGGAAGTGAAGGATTATTAAAGGAAAATGGCAATTAATTGTGACCCTGCTGTGTCTGCATCAGCACTGTAGATGGCAGCACTTACCAACCATGATGGCCACAAGCATGCCACTGATCCTCTGCTCAAGCACCTTCTCGATCTCTGGTTTTGGGCCCTTGGTCATGACAGTGAGAGCGTTGGCGTGGGTGACGGACCGCACGGTGGCAGCGCTCAGCCAGGGCACCCCAAAAATAGAGCCGATGCCCCCCATGGTGACCAGAATGAGCAGGTCCAAATGAAAACCGGATCCTTTCACCATCTTCCTTTCGGGTTTGCTCACAATCAGCCTGGCAATCCACAGTGAACATTGAAAGACAGTAAGAAGACGACAGTAATATTGCAGACTGTAATGACATTATTTATAGTGTCACTCACGTGGTAATCTGGGACTCCAGGAAGATAAGGATGAAGACAAGCAGTGCTGGTACACAGCAGGCGCCCATCATCCAGATGGGGAAGGGCTTCTTCTCTCCCATGGGGTTGATGAACCAGCCTCTGGCTTTAGGGTTCGTCACCTCAACACCTTTTGGCACAAGCAATTTCTACAAGGGAGCAGGATGATATTCATTCAGCTCATTTATCACCAAAAAAAATCATATTTTACATTTTCTGCTCACTGAAAACTTTTGATTATTCTGAACTGATGTGAAATGAGTTTCTGAGCATAGTTTGAGTTTAGTCATATTTTAGAGACAGGGAACCATAAATAAGTCCATCAATTATAAAAAGCTGAAATTGGATTTTGTGTCTTTGGAAGTAGAGTGTAAAAATGGCCAAAAACAACAGACAAAAGCTACTACATCTATAGTTAATCATAAGCCTGAGTAAACAGCAGAGTAAATCCGAACCCTTAAATGTGCTCCAAACCTTTAAACAATAACATAGTTATAGAAAGCCATCTTAATAGTTGTGTGTTTATATTTCTTTCAATTGCAGTGTGTACACTTCAGCTGCAAAACCATTAGATATATCCTAATGCACATGATGTGAGGTTGGAGATTTTGTTTTGAAACATAGGTATGAGCATTTTCAGAACTTATTTGAATTTAACTCACCACAACACAACACTTACCTGAGTGTAAGCATCCTCAATGCTGATGTCCACAGCAATCATGAAGAAAATTGCAATGGGAACGCCGAAATCTCCAATCAAACGACGGATCTAGTGAGACAGGGAGCAAAGGATACGCTATGGTCAAAATCACAGAACCTACGTGATGGAGTCTTTTCAAAACTAGGCAATCTCCAGATATAGAGGGTTGATCTTACCGGGCCGGGAAAATAATGCCCGTTCTTGAAATGGCGGAGGAAGTATGCAATGAAGAAACAACCGAACATCAGGCACATAGACAGCAGGGCAGTGTTGGGGTAGGGCCTTTCAATCTCCAGCTCATGAATGGTTACGTTGCCATCTGGATGGTACTCGATGTGCTCCTTGATGACTGGGTGGAAGGGGTTGTCCATTGTGTCGTTCAGATGATCGTAGTTCAGAATCAGAGGATGGGTTTTGAAGATCTAAGCAAGAGGAGATGAGTAGTCAGAGTAAGCAAATTAAGAGACAAGAAAGCAGCTAAAGGGAAATTGTGTCGTGAAAGGGATGAAGAGATGAGGTGTAGAAACCCTGATGAGCTTGCTGAACGTCTCATAGATGAAGATGAGTGAGATGAGGATGGAGAAGATTTCCTGAGTGAAGCGGGAGATGAATCTGACCAGAAAGCTGCCTTCCACGGCCACGATGATGACCACGATCACTATCAGCCACAGCCCCACCCAGATACGGCCCACAATGTACTCGATGCCCTGGGACTTGCAGAACTAGTGTGGAATGAACAATAGAAAATAGATGTTAAATGACTCGTTCTAAAGATTTACTTCAGGCGTTTCAACATCTGACCATTCATACGTACAGAGAAAAAAGCTTCCTCAAACACCAGCAGAGGTCCAGAGAAGCCGATGATAAGGACAGGCTGGGCGGCGATGAGACAGAAGATGACACCCTGGACGCAGGTGGAGACCATAAGCTCTGAGACACCCATCAGTTTTTCTGTTTTGTCAGCTAGGGTCAGACAACAGAGAGAATTACAAATAACATCAAAGGTCAGTGAACTCAAATTAACCGAGTCTGAGAGAAAAGACACATCTCTATATCTGTAACTCTTTTTTACCCAGAAGCCCTCCAAAGGTGATGGCTGGGGACAGGGCGGCAAAGTAGATGAAGATGACGGCAGCGAGGACCTGCGGGTTCAGAGCATCTGTGTAGTCGCTGATGTAGTGACGGTAACGGCGCTTCAAGTCTCTGACCAACCCCCCGAAGGGATAGCCTGTACGGGCTAGAGGGTCTTCCCGGGGCTCCGCTGGAGGTTTATCAACTGGACAAGCAAGCAAATAAAACTGACATTAATATTGATTACACTAAATCTTTTTTTTCTATTGATTTTAAACTAAGCATATATCTGTTTTTTTCTAATTCTCCCAGCAAGTTTGTTATTGCTTTCTACATGTAAATGAATTGGACTTAAAGCTGCTTCTCAAATCTCAATCTAGACCACATTTCCCATTAAACCTTGTTGGCTCCTTTTCAAGTTCTACACTTTATGCTGACCTTGGGCCCTGTCACCAAAAGCAAGACGGGTGTCGGTGGGACGGAGTCTGTCACACAGCATCTTCTTCTGGAAATGAATGATTGACTCAAGCATGTCCTTATCTTGGATCTCAGTGGGGGGGATCACAATACTGCAGTCCATGAAGTCAGCGATGGCATTGGTCAAATCTTTGTCCGTCTGGGCCAAGAAGGCCTCCAGACAGAACACCTGTTTTAGGAGAAACACAGAAAGCTTTTATTCATCTGCACCAAAACAAGTTCATTTTCATTGGTGGGATAGGGGATCTCATAGCTAAAGCTACATGCTGCTGAGCTGTAATTTCCCTCTCCCCCTGCTTTCTCATCTCTCTCACCCAGTCGGCCATCAGAGCACCCATGGCGCGGCCACTTTCACTGTAGTCTATTCCACTCTGGCTGGGGCCCACCAGCACAAAGACGAAGCGAACAGGAACAGGACACTCCAGGACAGACTCCATCACTACAGAGTCTCGCAGCCTCACAAAAGCCACCACAGGTTTCTCCAGGATGTCCAGGGCACCTGTCAAAAACATAGCTCCAGAAACATATACAGAAACCTGGAGACACATAACTGCGTCTGAATTACATGAACATACCTGAGAGAACAATTGAGGCCTCCACGTTGTCAGAGCTGTCTCTCTGCAGAAATAACAGGTGCAGCAGTACAATAAATGTAAGCTCTGTTATGTAAATACATGAATATGATTGATGATCACCCAAATGATGATAAAACTGAATTTAAAAAAAGAATACCTTCTTGGTAACAGAAAAGGTCTGCATCTCAATGTTTCCAGAGGGAGTAACCACAGGTCCTTCAGTCTGACTGGAAGGACAAAGAAAATGAGCAAAAGGTGTATGCTGCAAACATCTCTATGGCATTAAAATGTTGTGTGAAGCAACTGAAATTGTGGGTTCTGTGGGTTCTGTGGGTTACCTGCGTCTCATGAGGAGAGCTCTCAGCAGAGCATCCCGATCACTGACGCGAATCTCATCCTTGTTCAGCAGCTCATCAGCCACCTTCTCAGCCACAGCAGACAGACTGCTGGCATTCAGGTCGAAGATAACAGCACCTAAGTATATTTGAGATGCTTTTAAGTGGTTATATTCATGAAACTAAAACAGATTTCCATCTCATTTAAGGTTCCAAAGTCACCTGAGCTCATGGTCTTGCGAAGCTGGATCAGGCTCTTAAAGGTGAGATAGGAGACATGGGAAGAACCCCATTGTCCTGTGGCGGGGCTTAGGTTCTCCTCGTAGCCCACCCAGCGGCCAGTCTCCTGCCAGGTGTTGCCCTGGAGCTCATTCAGCTCCACATAGGCCTGCGGTGATGCAAAGTGGTTAGTTAATAAACATACCAGTAGATGATGCTGTTTTATATTAATGGACATTTGAAGTGTGAAGAATGTCGACTAACCTGAGCATCTCCTCTTGTGGTGGCGTTGGTGTTCAGGTTCCGATAAGCTTAAATAAAGAGACAGATAACTGATTTGTGCACAGATATTAAAAAGTCCAATCACAAACACCTGCAATGGTGTGTGAGGGGAACCTACCATCTGAATCACTGGGGATGACGATGGCCTCCCCGGGTGGCTCATTCTCCTCCTCCTCTTCCTGCCTCCTTCTCTCCAGGTCATAGATGCCGCTCTGGGCCGGTGGAGTCCTGGTGGTGTGGAGAAACAAGAATGCTTTTCAACACCACCTCCTAATCTTCCCAGAGTTTACAAACAACATGGCAGAGGCTGGTTTTACTGCTTGTAAAGTGATTTAAGTTTTGTGATTAGTTTTTGAAAGCTTTGAAGCCTGTAATTGTAGTTAGCAAATTGCTTAAAATCCATTCAAGAAAGAGTTGCAGTTTAGGCTGATCAAGTTCTCCATAACTGCTATTAGTGCTTTTCTTTCATTGGCCACAAGAGGGCAAGATTGCTTAACCTATTTCTTTTCATTGAATGCTTTGACACCCAGGCTTTCTGCGCTGAGTTTAGACTCTTGGGCATGATTACCACATGCTTAGTAAAAATACAAGCTCCCTTAGAGTATTGGCTGAGAACGTAACTCAGCTAGTGTGCTGTTTGGTGCTGGGCTTGTAGCATACATAAGGTTTGTCAGAGCAGACCTTTTCACTTCAAACAGCTGCCTCTGCAGCTGGAAATGAATCAAAACATTACAGGTATGGTTAAAAGAGGCTAAAATGCTCTGTAGAGGAGGGGGACTGCAGGCAATGTGGGTCATTACACGCAACAACTTTCACATTACACAAAGTCATCTGACACATTGTTAAAACTAGTGATTAGAGCATCTTAACTAATATACCTTCTATAACGTAAACATACATATCTTGGGAGCATTGCCTGACAGGCACTGTTCAGGGCAAGAAATACCCAGTCTAAAGAACTGCTGAATCAGAGAGGCCTAAATGAGAGAAAGGACTCACAGTCTCACTGGAGAGGGGAAGACCGAGTCATTGTCTTCATATGACAGGTCATTGCCCTGCAGAGAAGAAAGTTGTAAATCTAAATGTATCACTGCAAGATTTATCGAACACATTAAACTCCACAGTCTCCATCCTGACCAATTTTCCAAGATCCCTTTAGGCTTAGAAAAAAGGTTTAACATGACACAATTTAACAAGATATTCACTTATAATATTTCTCATACATAACTACAGAGGATCAAATGGATAAAAATGACTTTTCTTTTGTCAAGAATTGAGTGCAATTTTTCTGAAACCTCCGAGATGTTACACTGTTAGATGTTAAAGTTTAAAAAAGACCAACCTCCTCGAAATTTGAATAGTTTTCCATTGATGTTTCTTTCTGTCTGTCCTTGAACTCTCAGCTACGTTTATGCATTACCTAAAACACAAAAAGAATGAATGAACATAATAAAACAAGCATATAGTAATCATATGAGATACAACACAATTAGAAATAACCACGGACTCAATGGGGACCATTATCATTACATCTTAAGTTAGTTTCTTTTTACTGCTGATTTGTGGATCATAGGTTGTGACATACGTTTAATGCAGTCAGGTGCACCTGCAGCATCCAAAGCACAGACTTGGCACTAAATATATAATTTTATTCTTGCAGCAATCATAGCAAAAGTATCATTATTATGTAGTCCCGTTGGCAGGGTGTTTTATAAATAATGGAACAGCTTTCTTAGCCTGCCTTGAGCCTTTTTGGGGCAGCTTTGCTAAAGATACCGCCATCTACCACTACACAGCTGCTCTGAGTCTGCCTGCAGGGCCACGGCTCAGGACAGATAATCGATTGGCCGTTGAGAATGTGAACTGCGTTATAGTTTCAATAGAAGACGTACAGAGCCTTATCTTTTGGTTACACCCTTCTTCAACTTGTTCTCTCCAGTAACAGCACAGAGAAAAATTACTGTAACTACTGTAACATCAAAACTCTCACTTTTAGACAGGTATACTCAACATTTTGAGTTTATTGTTTATAGTGAATTGTAATTTAATTTCACAAACAACTAAACATGTCTGTTTAGTTTAGTTTGTAAAATCTTTATATAAAATTGCAGTTGTTGCATGTGATGGGGCTGCATAATAACAAGACATTGAGTTTAGTGGTAACAATCTGTCACCTGGTAACACTTGAGAATATACAGATTTTTTAACACAAAGTCAACAAAAACAGGTGAAATATTTCTAAAAGTGTAACAAAGGATGAAACTCCTCACTGGTTTTTAGTATCAGAAGATAAAACCACTTGACCTCGATCTCAAATTGGTCAAAATAAAAGCTTAAATTGTCTATTCAGAAAATATGCCCAACAAACATCTTTGTTTGTAAAAGTTTGTAATATTCATTTGAAAATAATTAGAAATAATTTGGCCTGAACTCACGCCCTTATCTTAGCAGAGACATAAAAGGTTAGAATGTGCGTACATTGAGATATCCATCCTGTTTGACCTCTACCCTTTAGTCCAGTAGTACCCCAAAGTGAGTCTGAGCCCTGTCCAGAGAAGGCCACACCCTTACCTGCGTGCAGGTACTCCCACCTGGTCTCCAGCACTCGAAACAGGACGATGTCTGTTCTGTCAGCCTAGACGAGCCCGGAGATAAAGTGAGCCAGGACAAACCAAAAGAAGAGTACAGAGAGAGGACGAGAGGAGTGGGAACACCCATAAGAAACTACGTCGACCCAAAGAAGTGCTGTACCACACAACCCTTCTGGTTGCTGCGCAACCTGGCAGGGGGGGGGGAGATAAGGCAGTGTGTGACAGACTAGCAGCTCTATCGGCCAGGGACACCTTGAGACAGGGATATCCCAACCCTAGTTTGCCCGCTCCGCCCTCCCAGCATTAGCCAGGTCTGAGCCTGGACAGGGGCAGTAAGAGAAACCTGTTTGGACCAACAGGCCTCAGCTCATCCTACCTGAGGGACACACGGGGGGTAAAGAGGGTATGAAAGGGGGCAACACACAGTATCAGGAGGAGAGCATCTTAGTAGGTCAACTTGTTTACGTACTTGGGAATTCCCTTACGTGTGTGGTGGGGTGGGGGGGTTCCTCTGCCTTTGATTATCTTGAGCAAAGTGAAGAGATAAACACATTAAAACTAACTTTTTCATTAAAGCCCTCAAGCTCACTTGGTTTGTTTTTAGCACATGGCAAGGTAGCGACAGAGTTAGACGTCTTCTGCAGCTGATTGGAGGTGGATGCTGGTCCAACCCAGTCTGATAACAGATACTGACACAAGGACGCAGCGCAGACTGGTGAGGGAGGAAAACACCAAAGGTTGACACATATTATTACAACAACACAAAAGCAACCTAAAACTAAAAAACATAAAACTGTAAAAACACCATTGTCTGTAATGAATGAATGAGGACTGCTGCAAAAATGGAAACGTGATTTACTGGACTCGTGACTTGATTCACTGCAAGTCCATTATTCGTCCTCCAAGGGGCAATTAAACAATTAAATGACATGCACAAAATACAGAGATACACCATTTGAGAGTGCACAGATGAAAACAAAGTGGTCAATCAGTGGCTGACCATCTCTTGTTCTTCAACTGTTCACAAGTCTAACAGCTTCTGGACTTATTTTACATACAGGCAAGCTTTCAAGTATTCCTGGTGGCATGAAGTTGAAGTAATCACAGAGGTCATTGATACTCCTACATGCCTTTTTGAGGACATGTTCAGTATTAAGCTGTGCAAGGGATCGCTATATTTTGCCAATCATTTTAGAGCTGAGGTTAACAACACTTTGCAATTGGTTCTGGTCCTTTGGACAAAGGGATGTGGCCCAGTAAATACATGAAAAAGTCAAATACTTACTATACTATATACTATAAAATATTCTGTGAAATGCTTGAAATAATTTTATTGCTTTTATTCAGATATGAGCACCTTTTAAGTGGACTGTACTGAGGCCTACTCTAAAACATGAAGACTTTCTGTGAAGCCTGAAATTGTCAAAGTATTCAATATTTCACACTATAAAAACAAAAATGTGTAAATTAGAGAAAATAAACTTAATAATGTGTAACCCTTTAGCCCTTAGATGCATAGGTAATTATGATCTTGATAAGTGGGTTACAAACAGTCTTCATAACTTCTCTCTTAATAATTATTTGAATTCCACACCGCCATTAGTTAAATTTGATCACTTCAATCAAGACATTATCAAACAAATATTAAAGTATATTAGTTATGCTATTTGGCTACTAAGCTGGTTAAGCTACTTAGTTGTGGCAACCGTTCATTCACAACTACAGTAATAGACTGAGGCAATCAAACCTGATGCCATCTAGCGTTGGTGATAATGATGGTAATGAAACGCCTGAACACAACAATATGTCTTAATACCTAGTTCCTAAGAATTATGTATTGCCTGCAGACAAGAGTCACCCCATATGCGTACGGGAGAGACTGACTTATTAGGTACACCTTGCTAAAACTAATGCAAATTAAATTCTATAGTTTTAGAGAGGTGTTTGTCCACCCCATTTATACCAATGAGGGTAGGCTAAACTGCAGAGACATCCTCTCCGTATGACGTGATACAGTTCAACAGCGCCACAAACCACATCCTTTAAAATGATCATAGAATTGAATCAACACCTCCAACCTTTGTTTAGCTGTACTGTACCTAATAAACTGACAACTGATTATAGTTACTGTCTGCACATTTACATCCTGTCAGGAGGTTGTCACAATTTTGGTAATTTGGTCTTTTGGTCATAAACCAAATTACAAATTTGACCTGTGCTGGATGAAAGGTCAGAGGATCAAAGTGATTAAAGTTCATCATCTGGGGGACGTAAATGTCTGTACCAAAAATAGACATATTTTAATAAAAAACACAAATGTCAACCACATGCACCACAAAACCACCACAATAATACTTACCACACAGAGAATACATACATACCTACAGCCCACAGTGAGAGACAGTGGGCCCCAGCTGTGGAAGCTATCTGCTGTGTCCATGTGTCTCAACATACAATAAACAGACACTCCCCATCTTCATATAGAAGTACATGTCCACCATTTTTAGTATTACCACATTATTTGGGGAAAGCAAATTAAGATACAAAGACAGCTTGAAATCAAACAACCATATAATGTGTCAGGTATCTTAAAACTAGTCAAAAAGCACCTAAAGATTAGCATCAGGCATGTAGATGACTTGTGATTTGGACTTTTTATCTAATTATGTTGAACAGTTTCATAAGGCTGCAGTGCACAAGTTCACTCATTTTTTGCTGGTTTTCGTGGTTTATTCTCTTACAACACTGAATCAAACTGGATTTAACTTGGCTTTTTTCACCGATCAACAGAAAAAGACCCTTTAATGTCAAAGTGAAAACTGATTTCTACAAAATGTAGTATTCACCGCCTTTAAAAGGTGCAGCCAGCTGCTTCTAAAAGTTGCAGGAGTTAAATGGAAATCACCTGGGTGTGAAGTGTGATTTTAGTATAAATACACCTGTATCTGGCAGGTGCAACTTGAATTCTTTTTTACATTTCAAACCTCTAATTGGCAGAATAACTAAGGCAGCACAGATGGACTCTATTAGCGTTAGAACAAGCAGGCTGGTGGGAGTTATCACTGAGGGCCAGAGCCAACACCACAGACCCACCTAGTCACAGTGTCTCACACTAAACTACACAACCTACCATCCATTAACAAGCAGCTAATACAGTGTGGTTCATTGTGACTTCACTTAAGCAAAAAAGTCAAATTAACTAGGATTACCACCATTCAAGACAGAGTACTAATTAATTCTCTTGTTTTCAGTGAGATTACATCAGTGATTCTCATTTTCTATATTCCTAAATCTAATTTTTGTGCCAGCACTCCAGCTAACATAATCTTTAGCACGTTCTCATTTTGAGATTATGTTTACATTTTGTTGGCAAAAAAGACAAAATTAAAACTTTGATGATTAATGTTTATAGCATGTAGTTCCAACCTGAATGAGACTTCTGAGATGCAACAGTATTTAATTACCTTAAAGGTAATTTAATAAATAAAATACATTTGTAGAAGAATAAAGTGTGGAAACACTCTGCAGGGTTGTAGCAGTATTTCACCACTGTATACACACGTCTTCGTTTGAATTCTGTCCATGTATTTGACTTTAGTATGACAGAATCTTATTGAGCGGCAGTCTGTTGAATTTGGCGCCCCTTAGTGTAACAAATGTAGCAACACAATGCTTGACTAAATGACTTGTCTTTTGCTCTGTTTCACATAAACCTGCATTTCCTGTTACCCTGTTTTATAACACTGGAACATATTTCTTGTTTCCCAGTGATAATGAGTTTAAGCCATACATACAATTTTACAAGTAGACATACCTTCATTTTTATTGTCTCATGTATATTCTGTGCAGGTGCAGAAAGAATCTTAAGCATACAAATAGCACTGTTGTTTACATGCAGTCATTTTTTCCACTTAAACAACAGTTGCCATGCAGTCTTAAGAAAAAAAAAAAAAAACCTGTTTGACTTGTCAAGTTACCTAACTGGCAGTTGCTTGCCAACATTACCTGGAGAGTCATTCTGAATACAAAGCAGTTGCCTCCCAAAGGAGCGGCTCTGTGTTGAAGATGCTCACCATCACCACACCCTGTGTGTAAACAGGTCTTACAAAACAACTCTTTTATGACTATGTAATCATGCAGCTGGTATGTTGAAAATAAGATGCGGTCACGTCATGAAAAAAATGGACAACCATTGCCTTTAATGAAAGTTTTACAGTTTTGAAGTAAACAATACAAGATGATTGGTGGAAATTGTTGACATCCAATTAGTGTAAGCTGACAGACCAGTGGGCAGTGGTCTTCAGAAGCACTTCTCATGATCACCTGACCAGTTTAAGTTACAGAAAAGCTTAACTTAAAAAAAAGATCAGGTCACTTGGCAGAGCTCAGCTGCTGAATGCAACAGCAGCATTGCAAACATGTTAAGGTTTAAACTACTAATTTGATATGTATAAAGAAAGACTATTCTAAACCTAATTTTGCATTTGCAATCTACAACACGTACAGTAATCAGTGTTTGAAACCGGTATCAAATCTCAGAAAAATGCATTAGTAAGGAATATTCAGCACAGTGCAATGCAGACGCTGAAGTGAAGTCTCCCTTTCTGCTTAAAAAACTATGCGCAACTACTTTGCACTGCCCTTGACTTCAAAGAAAACAGCTAAATGCATGGGAGGTCAATAAACAAATACTTGGAATACCAAAAAACAGTTAAGCAGTTAGAGAATGGCAGGCAATGAGGCTCCCTCTAAATTATCTGCCACACCTTCTCCCCGTCTCAGTTCCCATTTTAAAAAAAAGGAGACTTCTAGGAATGGATTCATCATACCACAACCTTAAATCTTTTAGGATATGGTAATCATTAACAGCCCGGAAGACCACAATGAGAACAGAGAGGGGAGCCAGAAGGCAGAGCTGCATCAAAGAAAGCCGCTTGTTCAAGGTGCATCTCTGTTGGGTTTGTATAAAGCGTGGTTTTAGCTCAACCCATTTCAGCAGGGTTGAGCTAGACCACAGGTGGCATTAGCTGTATACACTTTGCACTGGCCTGTCTTGATACTGCTGATGTTAAAGCAGGACTCGGGAGGTTTACATGATGACGCATGGTGCACGGCTTTTGGTGATCTTCTGCACAGGTTTCCCATCGTGGGCTTCCTGGACTGCGTTCAACACCTGCGGCAGGAAAAACAAAAACAAAGCACAAATCACAGAGTTATTGTTGTGATTGACATTTTGTGGGAAGTTAGTGAGAGTGTGTTAAGCCTGTGTAGGTTACTCACATCATCCTCATACGGGAAACCACCTGTCTCAAGCTTGGAGAAGACCAGCTGCCCGTTGATTTCAATCTCAAAGCTGCCTGCAAATTAAAAAAGAAAAAAAAGATAAGAATAAGATCTCCTCCTGCCTCCACCATTAACGCTAAAGATCCTTTCAGACACAAACAAGCAGTGAGTCAGGAGATGAATTATACATTACTCACTTCGTCTTCCCACGAAGCCTGACAAAACCGCCTCAGGAAACTCAGCCTTGACAACCCGGGCGAGCTCCTCATAGCGGGGTCCGTATCCTCATGCGCCACTTCACGGAAACAAAAAACATGCATTTGAAAAGGAGTTCAAGTTAATACTTGGTGCGTTATTACCAGTGCTGCCCAGTCACTAAACCTAGCTTAGCTGTGAGCTAATTGTAGCCAACCTAGAGTAATAACCGTCTTTAAAGTAGGATTTAAAAACCAAAACCACGCAGCTTAGATAAAAACGTACACAAAATGAAAATGAGTGTAATAAAAGATGTAACTACCAGTATTCGACTTTAATTGTCAACCCCATCGTTGTTATTGTTGATGTTGCGTCGGCTGTACGGTACCGGAGCTAGCTGTAGTTGGGTGCGTTAGCTGCTTTATAACAGCGAGCAGTGGAGAGGGGCGGAGCTTAAACTACAGGACATCCGTCCGTTCGGACATAATTTACATAACAAACGTTGTCACTTGGCCTACAACTTAAGCCTGAACTGTAACGTTAGCTAATGATCAAATTAGCTATTAAGAGTATAATAAAGGCCGGCATAAATATAAAACATAATTTATTTTGATAGGCATTACCGGAAACAGTGTCTTTTATTTTCTTATTCCAGCTATAAACTAGCAAGTCACCACAACGAGGAGGTTAAAACTTACTGGGCCACACACCAGAGGTGGGAGAGGTATTCAGATCCTTAACTAACTAACTAAAATAATAGAAGTTTTAGCAGGATAATCTATTAAAAGTATCAAAAGTAAAAGTAGCCTAGTCATTCTGCAGCATAATGGCTTCTGTCAGAGTTACATTATTGGATTATTATTCATGCACAATGTGTAATACATATTAAAAGTTGTAACAGGTTGAGGTAAAGCAAATTGAAACTACTCTGTATACTGTTGTGTAGTTTTATCTATCATATTTTATTAAGAGATCGTGTGTTTTGTATGTCGAAATGTAGTAACTATAGCCGTTAAATAGATGATAGATGTGTAAAAAGCAAATGTTCCCCTTTGAAATTAACTGGAGTAAAAGTATAAAGATACAAAAAATGAAAATACTCAAGCAAAGGACCATAAAACTGTATTTAAGTGCAGTACTTGAGTAAATGCACATGTCACATTCCTCCACTAACACATACCAAAAGGCTTCCTCCTAGTTTCATAAGGCCTTAACTCACTCACTCAGATACTCCACTCTCAACAAGGCTGAATGACCAGTCAGGCTACCTGGGTAGTGTGGGGAATTGCCCTGAAGATCCCAGGTTCAATGCATGTCAATTGATTTTGCAAATTTGCTTGCAAATTTGTAATGGAATATAAACAACAGTAATTTTCCCCCCGAAGCAGTTTTAACAAATAGACCTGTCAAAAGGATTGTATTTGCTGTTACGTTACGAGCCCAAGGAGCCATTACAAATTTGCAATCAAATGACCAGAATCAGTTGACTCCTCACATGGTCTTCACGTGAAACAGCATTTCCTATCAACCTGTTTTATTACACTGGAAAGTATTTCTTGTTGTTTCCCCCAGTGATAAGCTAGAAGTTAAATCCATACATTCATGGGCAAACACATGTTGCACAATTGTTCAATTGGCAGCCAGAGATTTAGCAATACAGAAAAAAGGCCACAGGTGAGCTCTTCTGTTTAAGACCAATGGATGCCAACATGGGAGCGAGAGGCATAGCAAGAGGAGGAAGAGCAAGACCAAAGAGAGCCATAATCTCGGATGAGATCTGGGCCACAAGAGAGTACACACACTATCACACTAGAATCCATCATCCGGACTTGTCTTTTTAGCTGTTGTAACTCATTTAAACAGTCTGGACTGTCGACCTGTTGCGGAGAGGTGTGGTTTCTACTGTCCACTGCACGTGTGTCTGATTACTCATTACAGACAACCTTCAGACTCATAAACACATAAAACACAAACTTTTGCTATCGTTCGTTGTTCACATTTTGACAAAGAACACGAAAACACGGACGTGACATTTTGAATATCTGATGTTTGTTTTTAAATCTAGCTGCTTGTAGATGGTACAGAATGTGAGATGGCAACCAGTGAGCTGTCAGCATGTAAGTTTTAATTCTCACTGTCTCAAAATAACCAGATTACAGCCGTGATAATGTCTTCTTTTTTAATTTTTAAGATGTTGCTATGAAAACCCAAGCAACGTCCTACCTCTTCATAATATTTTATCTATAAGAGTATATTATTAGGACTTTTTTTCATCCTCTTTCCTTGTTATTAGCCTATAGTTTATTGATTTTATTTAAGTGTCATGTGATTTGTAGGGCTGCAACTAACAATTAGTTCATTATGAATTAATCTGCCACTTTTGATGAATTATTTAAAATGTCAGAAGATGTAACTGAGGTGACATATCTAAATAACTTGTTTTGTCAGGCCAGCAACCCCAAAACAAAGATATTCAATTTACTATCATAAAAAAGACAGAAAACCAGCAAATATATATAAATATTCACATATGAGAACATTAAACTGGTGACTTTTTGGCACTTTTGCTTTAAAGAAAACACTTAGAATTGTTGCTGCTTAATTTTCTGTCAAATTTATTTAATCTGAAATATATTTAATTGACATAAAAGACAAAGAAACCCAGCAAGTTTTAAAATGTATGAAGCTGAAGTCAGTGAATCTTTAGTACTTTGTCTTAAAAAGATCGATTATCAAAACTGTTGCCGTTTCATTTTCTGTAAATCGATTTAAGATTTATAAATTTTGCTTGTTTGAGTGGATTTGGTATTTTCCTCCTGAAATTTGAATTTTCACTGTATTTGAAATTGTAAGATTTTGAGGAATGTAGCTTTAAGCTTTAATGGGGTGTTTATTTGTGTGTCTTTGCAGGGGACGGCTGGCGCACGTCGCAGTTAAAGATCATCCTTCTTGGTGGCAGAAACTGTGGAAAGAGCTCTGTGGGGAACTTGCTCCTGGGCAAAGAGGACTTTGTCACCAGAGAGCGGACCTCGTGCTCCCGGAGGCTGGGTGTGGTGGCCGGGCGGTGGCTCACGGTGGTGGACACTCCCGGCTGGTGGTGCGACTTCAGCGCTCAGGACACGTCTGAGCTGGTGAAGAGGGAGATCGTGTGCGCCGCGTCCCTGTGCGCACCGGGCCCACATGTATTTCTCATCACGATCAAGGCGAGCTCGGCCTTCTCAGAGAAGCGTCGCAGGGCCGTGGAGGAGCACGTGGCCCTGCTGGGGGAGAAGGTGTGGAGTCACTGCGTGGTTGTCTTCACCTCTGCTGACAGGCGCAAACACACGCAGGAGGAGGCACTTGTACCGGCGGGGGGGGAGGCCCTCCGCTGGCTCAGTGAGAAGTGCGGTCGGAGGTGTCACAGCGTTGTCTTGAGCGATGATACTGAAGTCGCTGCGCTGCTGCAGAAGATCCAGAAACTTGTCACAGAAAATGGAAACAGAGCGTTTGAAATGCAACTAAAGACTTTCCAGGCGGCTGCAGAGGAGAAGAGAGGAGTGGAGGAGGGGGCTCGGCAGAGGTTTAGGAGAATGAAGAAACACAGATCGCTCATGCGAGGTAAGTTAATCATGATCATTAAATTCGTTGCTTCAACAACTGTAAATATCATCTCTCTTAGTGTCTATTAAACACAATGATGATCACTTCAGTCCATGAAACCTTTAATGTTGACTACATGTGGAATGGAAATATATGAGGGGTATCAATCTTCTCATCTAACTCAACAAGAAAGCAAATCACCAGATCACTGCAACCTGGTCTGGATAAACACTTAAGCAACACAAAACCTCCTCCCTCTGCTCTATATTTCCACCTTCATTCTTTCAGAGAGGTTGCGGCCCCTTACTAATATCAGGATTGTGTTGGTGGGAGCAAAGGGTTCTGGGAAAACCTCCACACTGAACACAATCCTGAGCAAAGAGAGCAGCCAGCCTCTGAAGAGAACAGCGCAGTGCCTGGTGGGAAAAGGGGTGGTGTTTGGGAGACGGCTGACCGTGGTGGACACACCAGGCTGGTGGATGAACTTCTTCTGCGACGAGAGCCCTGTCTTCGACCGGAGGGAGATGATGTTCGGTTTGTCTCTCTGCCCTCCGGGGCCTCACGTCTTCCTGCTGGTGATCCGTGCGGACAGAGCCTTCACCGAAACCTACAGGAGAGCAGCGCAGGAGCACCTCCAGCTGATGGGCGAGCACATCTGGAGTCGCGTCATCGTGCTGTTCAGTTTCGGGGACTGGCTGGGAGACACGACTACTGAGCAGTGCATCGAGAGCGAGGGCCAGCCTCTGCAGTGGCTGGTTGAAAGATGCGGCAACAGGTATCATGTCCTGAACAATAAAACTAAAGGAGACGGATTTCAAGTGAGAGAACTGATTGGGAAGATTGAGGAAATGTTGGCTGGCTGCAGCGACGTCCAGTATTATGAAGTAGAGAGGAAAGTGATGGAGCAGCTGGAGGGGAAGATGAGGAGAGAGAGGGAGAGAGCCAAGGAGAGACTGATGATGAAGGAGAAACAAAGGCAGATGGCGAGGTGTCAGCTGGGTGAGTCAGACACATTTAAAGTGATAAACAACGTCAGCGTGATCTTGTTTTTAATTTAATAAACACTATTTCATTTGGCTGTTGAGACTGTTCGGCCAGAAGGAGTTTGTTTGCCACGTTTCTAACAGATTTGTAAAACTTCCTTCCAACAGAGAAGCTCAACCCTCTTCCAGAACTGAGAATAGTGCTTGTTGGCGGCAGAAAAACAGGCAAGAGCTCGTGTGGAAACACCATCCTGAGCAGAGAGAGCTTCCACACAGACACCCAAACCACTTCCTGCTCTGAAAACACAGCCAAAATCAGCGGCAAGACGGTGGCAGTGCTGGACACGCCAGGCTGCTTTTCTGTGACCTCTGACCTGCTCGCGGCCTCCTGTGCTCTCCTCCTGGTCGTCAACGTGAGCTCCTCGTTCAAAGACACCCACAGGGAGGCCGCGGAGCAACAGCTGGAGGCCGGAGGAGGCCAGACGTGGAGCAGAGCCATGGTGCTGTTCAGCTGTGGCGACTGGCTGGGCGACACGAGCATCGAGCAGCGCATCGAGAGCGAAGGAGAACCGCTGCAGAGGCTGCTTGAGAAGTGCGGGAACAGGTATCATGTCCTGGACAACAAACACCGGGGGGATGGAGCTCAGGTACAAGAGCTATTGGAACTGATAGACGAGATGCTGGTTGGAGAAAGGGTGGCTGCTCTCCACAGACGTGATCCCACGTGGAAAAGTGTTTGTTCAGCAGGCGAGCAGCAGCCCGACGCAGAGACGCTGCGTAAAGAAGATTTAAAGGAGCTCACAAGCTGCAGACATCCGCTGTCCCACGACTGTAAGTACCTCCTGCACTGATGCTTTTACCCAACACATATAGGGTAATCAATGAACATGCACTATACACAACAGCAAGCAACAAAGACAGTAAAAGGCATGTCAGGTGTAACATCAAATCCACCAAATCCATGGTGTAAACAGTGAAGGTAGCACTATATAACAGAGAGATAAGCACATTTACAGGGTGGGTGGAGGCAGGTGGAATTTTTATGGCTCACATGAAATCACACTTTATTTCCTTTTACAGTGACTGAATCAGCCAATTCCACTACTCAAACATCCCTAAACTGCTCAGGGGGGTTAGATAATAGTGATCAGACAGTGGCACTGCCAGCAGGAACAACAGGAGGACGGACTGGACTCGCCATCCGGGACAGAGACCGCTTCATGTCCTGTTTGGCTGCTATGCTTGCTGGTAGGAGTTGGACTAAAAATCGGCCTGCCTGGTTCCCTGCTGATGATCTTCCCCTGAGAGTGCACGGTGCAGGCCAGGTGCATCTGTTCTCACCCAGACATCCAGCAATGCTTCTGGTTTTACCTCAGACACAACGCAGGATGCCTGCGGACGAAAATGTCCTGAGTGTGGATTCACTGGGCCATCCTGCGCAGAGAGAGCGGACTCTCAGGAGCCTCACTGAGCCCGGACGTCTGCAGGCGCTGATCGACCAGTGGGACGACCGCAGCCTGGAGGAGCTGGAGGCCTTCATTGACTTGTACTTTGAGATGGTTTGGGAGCAAACCATGGGGTCATTTCAGCCGACTGAACCCGACTGTCCCACCGCAGAGCAGGGTGCCGCCGCCGAGGAGGCTGGACAGGAGGAAGTGCTCTCATCCATCAACAGGAAACTTACAAAGCTGGACGTCCTTGAGGAGATCAGGAGGGATCTGGCCGAGCTGAGGAAGAGTCTGGAGCACAGCTGGAAGGCCATACAGGAACTCAAGATGACAATTACACATGTTGAGAGTAATCAAAGATGCTGTAAATGATCTCATACAGTCCAAATAAATTTCTATGTATTGTACTGATTAGTAATGTCAAGAAGTAAAAAATAAATATACACTAAAAATAAACAATAATGGTCTTTGACTGAAGTTGCTGCAGTTCTGTTATGGTATTTCTCCACAAGGGGGAGCTCATGTATAAGAGTAAGATGCATATTATGTGGCTGCTGAAACACTTTGCAGTAGTAAAGGTGGAGCTAATCTTTATTACTTTATATACTGTTGGGTGACCAATAAAGTCTTATCTTAATATGTGATAATAATACATCATAATTTATTTGATAATCTGATTATATTTAGTATTAATAATCTCAATCCACAAAGTAAAATGATCAAAAAAATATAGTGGAGTAGAAGTTTAAGTAACAGAAAAAGTACAAGTACCTCACATTGTACAGTGCTTGAAAAACTTACTTAGAAATTTGAAAGAGATTAAATAAAGTGGTTTAGCATAATAACAATGTACAGAAATCTTGAAGATCACATGCTGCTACACTTTATAATTGTATTCCCTTTGCCGGTCTTTTGGCTCAAAAATATTGATTGATACTTTGTTGGTTCACATTCTCCCATCCTATATCTATTGCTACAGATCACTTGGATAAATACCCAGGATGCACATCTTTAGCAAACAAGGGGTTCTCAATTTTGTGATCTGGTTGACCAAGTCAAGAATCTCCTTCCAAAAACATTTGGTCACATTACATTTATAATCGTTGAAAGCATTGGCATTGTGCGAAGCATGTGTTTTGAGCTTGGTACTTAGTGGAGGTCTTGTTTTGGAACCCATTATCTGGAAAGGTGTTTCTAATATTGTGGCAAACTCATTTGCATAAGTGGAAAAACAGAAATATTAGAAACACCTGTTAAGATAATGCAATCCAACAGACCAGCTCCACAACTGACTGTCATGCCAACTCCATGGGCATTCATCTGCTGCTGTAACAGCCTCTGCTCTTCCGGTTTCAGGCTCTCCACAAGATTTGACTTCCTGGCTGCAGGGATTTCATTCAGCCACAAGAGCTTTTAGGGAAGTCAGATGTGGCTCGCAGTCGGCGGTCCCGTTCATCCCACAGGTGATGGGTGGGGTTGAGGTCGGGGCTTTGTGCCAGTTAGAAACTGGGGCGAGGAGGGGGAGCTTTTCTTTATGGACCCTCAACTTAAAAGAGCAGAGATCCTTCTTCCAAGACAGACAGTCGATGGAAACAACAATAGTACAATTACAATTGGAGAAATAAAATGACAATAGTAAGACGGACCTGAGACTACCACAAGAACAGAGTACACACACACACACACACACACACACACACACACACACACACACGAAGCACAATGAATGAAAGGTTAGAGATGAACTATTAAAAGACAATAGATCAGGGTGCGGTTTCTTAAGTAGAAGTTTAATCACAGCACTCTTAAAACTACTGGGAACAGTGCCACTCGTATTTGATGCATTAATGATATTCAGGACTGCAGTAAATGGCCTTTAAAACGTTGGACTGGCAGGGGGAGGCTGTGGGTTTTTTATAAGCCACTATATGAAATATAGTGTAATACTCCAAACACAGCTTTTGGAGAAATGAAGAAAACACAAATGATTCCACGTGTTTGGCACCTGTTGTTTTAGGTGCAGTAGTTTAGGAGTGGAAAACACAGACAGAGTGTGACCCTTTGAAGATATAAGTGGCAATGGCAGGAAGGAAGGAAGACATGGATGTCGCAGTTGGTTTCTCTGATAGGAAACTCACTCAGTTTTCAATCAAATGATTCCCTGCAGCTCGGCAGCTTCTTTAGACATTAAAGGCTTCAAAGGTAGAAAGGAGTCGCATTTATGGAGTCCACGTGTGCTTCGCCCAGTTTACAGCCAACCACTCTCTCTAAAAAGCAGGAGGTCACTCCAGCTTCCCATTTTCTTTGTTGAGACAACAGAGTCTGTGCCGCTTCCATTCAAACCCTTTTTCCTTTTACAGAATCAAAGGGCTCTCGAGTGAGTCACATACTACTGCATAATACAGTGGCTGAAATGGTTCTGGCAGAGTAAACACTGTAAGTCCACCGACGTTAAGGCGGGTTTTTAAATCCAAATAAATACGTTTGGTAACACCGGGGGGGGGGAAGGTGGCCATTTCATAACGGAGGAAAAGCAGTTTGATCTGAGCCGGATGTGTGTGTGACTATGAAACTGTAAAAGATCTGAAATCTGAAAGCAGCAGTGTTCTACTTTCGGTTGTATCTCTGCTGAGGTCTGAGGTGTTTGTTGTGCTTCCAGCCCTTTTTATTAAAGCTGCATTAGGCACGTTTGTACGCCGGTGGCTCCACATGACAGTGAGATAAATGTAAACCTCCATAACCAGATGTCATGTAGCACACACCATCATATATTAAAGCAGTGTGATGCTTTGTATCATAAACTGTACTGTACAGAAACATGTGGAGCCAAAACATCTCGACCGCCCCCTGGTGGCTGGCTGCAGTATAGGAATCAACAAATGAGGATGTAT
Source organism: Nannoperca australis (assembly GCA_036023655.1). NCBI lineage: Eukaryota > Metazoa > Chordata > Actinopteri > Centrarchiformes > Percichthyidae > Nannoperca > Nannoperca australis. The sequence continues at coordinate 4,511 of JAVQJD010016802.1, read as the reverse complement.
TGGGGTTCATCGCCTGGGGACCATGAGTGTCCCATGCTGTGGATACGTAGTTCAAGTCCAAAAAGTCAAATATTTTACTTCTCAACTTTCTCAAATTGTTGAAATGATGTCATGTAATAATAATGATTTATAGTGAGCATGTTTTAGTTTTGTCTGGTGGGATTGAGTTGCTGTAGAGAGATAATGGTACTTGACTCAAGATTTTATGTCCTTTGGATTGGATTACTCACCATGTGGCTGTTAGAACAGCTGTAAGTTGAGATAACGCCCCTTGTAGTTCTCCTCTTGCTGTAGACTGCGAGTGAAGTTCTCTTTTTCTGCCTCTTATCATCCACCATGTTGTTGACAGATAACCCTTCAGCCCCCAGAACCTCCCAGAAAATGTTGTGATAGGCGTGATAAAAGACAAGAGAAATCTCAACTGTGGGGTTACAGGAGACGGACGGAGACATTTTGAGGATGGACTTACAGGAAGCATAATATAAGGAGTGATTTGTAGGCAATCATGGTCAATTTATCTCTGTCTGTCTTCATCTGGGCGCTTTCTCTCTTTGCATTACACCTCTTTGAATATCATTACTCCTTCAATCCCCTCTCCCTGCTGTCTTATCATCCATCTTCCTCTGTTGTCAACATGTCATTCCACCTCTTTATTCTCTTCATTTTTTCTCAACCCATTCTCTCTTTTCTATCTCCCCCCATGTCTTTTCTCTCTGCAGTCATCTCCCCTCCTTCTCCCAGATCAGGTCGTGAGTGCTCAGCCCTCCCCTCCCCTCTCATTAAAGGAGTTCTGCAGCCCGGGAGGATGCACAGCAGAAATGGATCTCCTCTCTCTTTCTAAGTCGTGGAGGCTGTTCGCGAAACAATTCTGAGCCTTCATCCATCTCCATTAGCGGGACAGCGCAGCGACCGGCACGACCCCCCACCCGCCACCTTGTATCACGTTTCACTGCCTGCTATCTTTCCAGGTGGAAAAAAAGCCAGGGTGGAGAGATGGGCAGAGGCTGGGAACAAGGATGGAGACGGAGGATAAGAGGGATGATTTAGACCTGGTGTAAAGGAATCATCCGTCCTCCACTTTTTTCCATGCTCTGATTCGATGATATCCCCCGGGGGTGATGTCTAGGACATGCGTAGACCAGTACACCTCAGCGGGAAGACTAAACTTTTCTACCCTTTCCAGCTCATAAAAAAAGTGATAAAGTTTTAAGCCTAAAACAGAGAGCGAAAGAGCAGAACCAGCTGTAGCAGACCAGGCCGGGGTGGTGGGATGCACATTACTGGGAAGTTTAGTCTCAATCACTGAGGTTGAAACTTAATTTAGGTCAACGCTGGGATAAACAACAGAGAGAGGCTTTGGTGATGCCACAGGGAGTGTGGGCATGGAGGGTATTCAAGGGATTATTTTTCTAAAGAGTGAAATATTCTTCCTCTTCAGGCTGCAGTTGTGTCCATTTCACATTTATACCAACAACATTTTCTAACCAGAGCTGCTGAGTGTTTTGGGGCTTGTCCACATCTAGTCTCATTTCGATTTCAAGTCAAATGTCATGCAATTCGAAACAAATCGTAATCAACTAATCTATATTAAGAAGAGGTTCTTTCAAGGTTCAAGGTTCTAGGCCAGGTCTCAAGTCAAGTCCTTGAGGCAAAGTCCAAGACCCTCAAGTCTTTATAAACAAAATGAAAATTGTCTTTCAGGTCTCTGAAACTGTATTTGAACCTTTTCATTCTGGAATCTGTGATTGAAGTTTTCTTTACTTTTGTTGTTCTGGGTTATTACCAAGTCTAAACATGAAACTTGAATGTTTTTGTTTTCAAGTCTGAAATCTTAAGAGTGAAGTCTCAAGTAAGTCAAGTTCTATGAGCGATGAATGCTTTTATTTTTCATCACACCTTTTCCCCACAGGCGTCTGCCAGGGTTTGCACTTCTCTGTCAAGCTGTCTCTTTTCATTTTTCACAAAATGTTTTCTGTCTGTTTTTTTGTGTGGAAACAAGAGTTCAACACTATAAATGCCTTCGAGAAGAGACCAAAAGAGTGTCCAAAAGAGTGCTCACAAAGGTATAAACATTTTCATGTTCGGATACATGGATTGAAGCATACTGAACCCTTTACAGTCAAGTCCATGTCCTCATTTTTGTGATTTATTTTGGGGAAGTTTGACTCAAGTGCAAATCTAGTACAGATCTTCTCTTTAATCCCCCAAACATCTAGGAACTACAGTATGAGTAAATCATTTATTTGTTATAATGACGGCATAAAATCCTTGAAACATTATGTTCGAAAATGCTCAACACAAAAGAAAAACAAAAAGGTCGATTTTACTGCCCACCTGTTGTCTTGTTTAATTCTTTACTGATGCAGGAATTTCTGCAGTCAAAAGAGACTTGAGACTTGAGGTTTTGCTTTCAAGTTTCAGATCAAGTCATTGGGGACTGAGAAAGCTTTTGGATGCAGGAGCTCGGGGATGGAGCTGGGGAGAAAGAATTGCGGGCTGCCTTGTGATGGAGAATAGATGGACAGAAGGATGGATGTAAATCAAACGAAGTCTTCATGTCTCACAGCAGCCAAGTCAAGTCTTCAGCTCTGATTCCAAACTATTAACAGGCAACGAAACAGGATACATTAATGTGGGAGCTTCTGGCCTCTTTGAGATCCCATTACAATGTCACACTCGGCCGATGGGAACGATTTCACTGGAATGGTTCAGGAACAGAATAAGTCCAGGCTTCAAGTGTGGAGGTGATGGAGGAGTGTGTGTCTGACGTAAATGAGGTCCATTTGGCTTTGCTGCCACCTGGTTCGGACCAGAACAACCACACACACACACACACACACTCAGGACTCAACCTCTTCCATCTTCCCAAATCCACGTCTGTCATTGAGCCCCATCAGGATATGCCGGGTCAGGGAAAACCTCAAGGGCAAAGTTCAGGAAACAATTAAAGGAAATAACAGCACTCCAGTGGACTGAATTCCAGTTCCATTTTGAATGTGTCTGTTTCTCAGAAAGTCTCACTCGTTAAATCATTAACCCCGCGACTGGAGACCACAAAAGAGGAAAAGCAACACAGTTGTATGTTCAAACTTTAGACGCCATCTGCTTCGCAAGTGGCTATTACAAGAGCTATTACAGAGCGGGATGAGAGGAGAGCCCCCTGTAAATCAATGGAGGCTTACTGGGTTTGTGGTTTGACCCTGAAGTCGATTTCACCTTCAGACATTTTGCTCCCAACGACGGCAAATAAAGCAGAATGCTTCCACAGCATTTTATCACTGTGATATGTCAGTCTCACTTAAGTAAGTAAGTAAGTAAAGCTTAATTTTATATATTCTATACAGCACTTTTTAAAATGTGGTTACAAAGTGCTTCACACACACATTAAAATATATAAAAAGAAGATTTATAAAAAGGCTTGCCTACAAAGATTGACAAACTGTGTAAAAATTCAGCAAATCTGACCAATCAGCGAAGATGATTGCAGAGGGTTGGGGCTGAGACTGCAAACGCACGATCACCTTTTGTTTTGCAGTTGGAGCGAGAGATGGATAAAAAGGCAGATTTGAAGATTGGTGGGGTCGGGAAGGGGAGTGAGGAACAAGGAGATCTGAGATGCAGCTAGGGTCGAGGTCGTGTCGTGCCTTATGTGTAACCAACAGGATCTTGTAGTTTATTCAGAATTTTACAAGAAGCCAATGGAGGGATGCAAGAACAGGGGAAATGTGGGACTGACGACTGATTTTGAAAATGAAAGTATAAATTACAGTTCATGATACTAAGAAGATACGATCGGTCTGGATTTTGAAATTTTTCTTAGCTGAAGAAAGCAGAACTGGACAAGCTTAGTGACATGATGGTCAGAAGTAAAAGGCCCCTCTAAAGGGGCCACTAGGTCAATTTATATCAGATTTCAGCCGTGGTGGCAGCGTTTATAGACTAGAATGAGCATGTGTTTATTTGCTGTGTCACATCAGCATGCTAATGGAGGTTATCTTATAGATGTCAGAATCCATGAATTTAGCCTGGCATTGATACAATCATTACATTTTATTTGAATGACTGACTTTCATCACCTGTAGCTATGTGATACTGCAGCCGCTGGGTATTTTTCCAGAAAAAGAAAAAGTGCGTTTGCGCGGAGAAGCCCGAGCTCTGTGGCGTGAATAACAACAACATAAAGGGGACGTAAAGAGGTGATTGAGATGCATGTTGTGTAAAGAGAGATATGTGATGGTGCTGGCTGGAAAATGAGATAATGGAAAAACGAGACAGAAATGAAAGCCAAGCTAATGAATACAGATTTTATGTTTAGAGCTGAGAATTATACCAAATGGACACATTCAATACATGGATAAGCACGCGCACACACACAGCAATGGTTTATTTTGTCTCTGTTGAGGATTTCCAGGACATTAGCAGCCAGCCATGTACGCTGGTTGAGTGAACATGTGGGGGGGGGGGGGGGGGGGGGGGGGGGGGGGGGGGGGGGGGGGGGGGGGGGGGGGGGG
>JAVQJD010016801.1:0-63861 GCA_036023655.1 Nannoperca australis | reverse complement strand
AAACAGCCTTCGTCAGGGATAAAAGCAGCAATAACTAATGCATATACTGTATACAAAAAACATTTAGACAAAAAGCAGTATCCTCTAATGACTCTGTCTGTCTGTGAAGGGGAGCTACCTTCATTTTTTTAAATTCCTGTTTGACAGATTAAAGGAACACTGATTAATTGGTCTCTCTGATGCTACTTTTAATGAACAGTGAGGTCGGACCGTTGGGGGCAAATTAGCCTGATCCTCTTTTTGCAGAACAGAATTAATGAAACCCCTATGGATTAAGCTGAAGTGTGCCGTGTACCCATGCTCATGTGCAGTAGAAATACCTCAAACTGGTAGCTACTATTTCAATATTTGCCCAAACTGAGGATGGAAAGGTTCGATAGTTAGCCCTTGTAATGCAGTAAAGCTCCCATTAATGAGATTATCAGGCACTAATGAAACTTCAGCTGTATCATTACATCTTCAACATTGGACAATACAATTCTGAAACAGGAACTGGGGGATTTGAGCTTCTTCATGTGATAACCTCTGAATTAGAGCATTAGATTTATGCCCTACATAGTACTGTGCCTATAATTACACATTAAGTCATTGCACACTGATTTTGACATAAACTGAGTCATACTTCTGTGTATAAATAATCACTTTAACCTCTAGGTCTGAGAGCTTTAACCTTTAGAAAATCAGAGGAAGTGAGAGATTAATGCAGGAGAACAATGTGTTTTCACACCATAAGTCTTCCAAAAACAGACTGACTGGAGCTGTTAGTTGCTTAGAGTAAAGCACAGCGTATCCTCAGGAGCAGTTTCCTGTAGCAGACCTGGTGTTTGTCTCACAGAAATCTGCAGGAGAGGAGATGTAATGCAGAGCACAGTAACATTTCCAAAGTGGAGAAAATGGAGATCAGTCTGATATGAAACTGTTCTTGGCAGACAAACCTGACTACTAATAATTGCATCTGTTGCATACTAAATTGCAACGAAAAGAAATCTTATGTTTTCAAAAAGTCATACTGAATGTATCAAAGATTTCAAATGTATTGCATTTGTTTTCCATACAATATCAGCTAGTGGCAACTAAAGCATGATTAGAGTTTTTTATGGTTATGTTTTGGCTACTCAAATCACTTGGCTAAGGTTAGGGAAAGGTCGTGGTCTTGGTTAAACCTTCATTACGTGATTTTCTTGGCTAGACGGGTCTTTGTTTTTGCAGACCTTGTGATACTCTGATAGTGTTAAACGAGGTTCAGTAGAGCCAGAAAGGGTTGGGTGGAAACGAATTATGCACCCAAGGCCACAGTAGTGGTGTCATTTCTGGAAGATTTGTTTCCACAAACCGAGAGGAAAGTTGTTTTCTAACAGATTAAAAAAATGTATCCATATGCGTTTTCTAAAATGCAGCATGTTGTGTATATTCACGTATGGTGTTTGAAAAGCTGGATTTTTTCGTATTGCAAAATGTTATTTTTTGCTCATAACCACTCGATATGAATGTACACATTGGTAGCACTATGTGCCAGGAATGCTGTAACAGTCTGAATAGAAATATCTCAATGCCCACAAGTCATAATGAAGTAAACTGTGGAGTCCTGCTCTTTGTAGAAGCTGCAGCTGCGTGGGTGGAGGTGTGGAAGAGGTTCATTCATGTTTCTTTCAGCTTTGTGGGAGGATTCTGGATTTGACTCTTGTGTTTTGATCTATCTCCTCTTGTAGGCGGAGACGGTTCCTTTCAGTGACCATAACCACCACATTTGAATATAGGCTAACTGAATCAATGTGCTTCTTCTTAGTTGAGGGATTAAATGCTCCTCTTTGGTTCAGATATATGGTGCGATTTAATTGAATTTTACCCTAAAGTCAAATGGTCAGAAATCTTTGCAGTGCATTAATTGCAAAAATACATTTCAATTTAAACAAGACCAACAGTGGAAGGTTTTTTTCTGCCAAGTGCAAGCCAACATTTTTAGTTTATATACATTTTCATGTATCATTTTCAGTTTATGTAACAACTGTACAAAACCAGGTTATGGTTTCATTAACATTTTACAACCACAGCATATTTAGAACAGTTTGGATATTGGGAGAACATAGAATAAAAATGATATGATAATGCAACATTTGGCTTTGGCAGTAAATATGCCTGCTTTTATGCACTCCCTGGGTATAGCGGTGCAATTAGCTAGCCATCAAGGAGCACATAATGTCCCCCATATAGAACATAAACAAATCCAAGCAGGTGGAAGCTGGAGCGGCATGTCAGCAAAAGCAGCAACATTTTCATTACATGCAACAACAACAACAATAGCAGTGTTGGACAGACTGGGCGTTCCAAGTTCAAATGGACTACCATTTTTGCAGTGACAAGTTGTGATAATGGTCCATACCATGCAGAGGAGTCCTGTGACCTTGTAGAACAGCATATGCTAGGCCATACATTATGCCCTGTAGTTTACAGGGCCATAATTGCATGCTAGCCACCGGCTTTAACTCCATACCAGACTATTAGCAGTTTTGACAGCTCTACAGCAAGCCACTTTGTGACAGCAGTTTTCCAGTCTGTAGGGAATACATGCGAGCACTCTGCTGGATCAGACCAACAGACCGCAGCCAGCCAATGCTTCCTGACTGAACTTACATAGTTCATTGATGATGACATGTTTCATTCTGATGGTGTGAGTAAATCCTGAAGATGCCTTTACATTTAAAAACAAAAGCTGGTCCTCAGGTAGAGAGCACTAGCTCCTTCTACAAAGCACTGGAACATTCACAGATCTCAACAGCAAGCACTTTTATTTGTGCCTTGTCTTGCATCCTCCTGGCAGTTACCAAAACACATTTTATCCATGGGGGTATGCGACTTAATATATCTTAAAGGGTATATCTATGTGCTTTTGTCAGAGTCTCTCTAGTATTCATTTTATAGCTTGGAGAAGTTGGGGGGATAAGTACTCTGTAGCTACAGTATATAATAGCTGGGGTGCAGCCTGTGACATTGCAGAGGGGAAATTCGTACTGAGGGCTGTCATATGGTGTGTGGATATGGCATCCATAAACCCTGAGGGTGTGGGAATGATAAAACCCTGTTTTGTTGTATTGCAAGGGAGAATTCTCCCATTAACTTTGGTTTGATTGCATATAAACATGGCATGCAGGCAGCATGCTTGTTTCCAGAAATCCCTGGCTGAGCACTGCTGTATCTGCTGCCAAGTGAGGTAGGTTACATGGCTGGAAGCAGCACTGCCACAGCCGTGGATGGAAACCTGCAAAGACCACTGCCTGGTGCCAGGGTTACGGGTATGTAAAGGGAGGCAAATGTGCCCATTACACTCAGACGCCCTGCCTCACCAGCCGAGTGTGATCTGCTCCTCGCACTCTATCTTTGTCCTTCCTCCATTTGGACTGGGCTTCTGCTCCAAACGCCTTTCAACCATTTTCACTTTATCACACTGATACACTCTCTTACCACAAATATAAAACACAGTGACTCACTCACACATACCCAAATTCTCAGCCTTCAGTCCATCCCATGCTGTCCAGACAAATCAACAGTTGGAGCCAGAGGCTTGCTGCCCATCTGGTCAGCCATTTCCAGCGAGTCCCAGCGTGCAAAAAGAGAGAGAGCCATCTAATCCCCACCCTGCATAAGACTAGACGGTTGTGATAGTTTCCACTAGTCAAAGTCAAGGACGGTGAATACAACTCTGGCACACTGCTGCCAAGGTCAACAAACTCTGTAATCCCTCTCACTCTCATCCCTCTCATTCTCTCTGTCTCACACTCACCCACACACCTCTCGCTTTTTTCCTCTCTTAGTCACACAGTACATATCCCGTGGAGGTTTGCTTGTACCAAATCCAAAGGGGAAGGCCCACTTTGCAGACACAGCAGCTGCACTGTACTCCACAGTGATTAGTGCGAGGCCAGCTCCCTACAACTGTCAAGCCAGGGGCAGAGAAACCTGAGAAGTGAGTATCGGAGCAGATTGCAAAGTGAGCTTTAAAGCACTTTTTCATATGTGCTGGAGTTGATTTGGCTCAAATCAGAAGTTGTTACTGTTGCTGCAGTTTTCACTGGCCTTGTTTGAAATCACATGGACGAATGAATGGTAAACAAAGCCTTGCTGTCAAGATGATAGGGCTTTTATTGCAGAATGTAATTGTTTTATCCAGATTCTCTATGCCTTCTGGTCTGTATGCACTGGCAAAATATGTGGCTAAGTAAAACTCGCATTGCTGACTTACAATTCTGTTAAGGAAAAAGTAAACATGAATGCATTACCAAGAACGATGACAATTTTAGAAATGTGCTTTATTGCATATGAGGTTTACTTATTCTGCTGTGGAGCTTCTTGCTTGTTTTTTTATATCTCTGTTTATTCAGGGAAGGTTGGCTGGAGTGGCACACTCATTTTCTTCAGTACACAGCACTCACACCTGGGAGCTGCACACTATAGCCATTGTTTTCAGTAGCTGGCCAATGAGCAGCTCCACTGGAGCAGTGGGAGGTTAAATGCTTAGCTCAAGGGCACCTCGATCTTAGTTGTCATGGGAGCGCAGATAGGTACCCGTTCTCTTTGCCTAATCAAAGTTTAGAGCAGGTCCAGGGGTTTGAAGCGCTGACCTTCCACACAGAGGCTGCCTACTTCTCTAACCTGTAGGCTATCGACATAACACACAGAGCTGACCTGAGAACGCCTGCACGGCAGACAGTGAGGAGTGCCTGTTTGAGTTAGATAGAAATATAAATGTCCGGTTCGGCCCAGATGTACAGCTACCCAAAACAATACAGTTGTGGAATTTTATTTAGAGGGGTCCAAGCAGTCCAGTCACTCTTTGGCCAGTATGAAACATTTCAAAAACTACTTTGTGGCACAACATGTGTTGTTTACTCTGCCATACCTGCATGCTGCTAGTCACTGTGCTAGTCACTGCTATTGAGTTGTGGAGTTCTACAAAGGCTCTTGAGAAAGGTCAAAAATGAGATAAAAGAGTGTGTGTCCTGTGGATTGTGGGTGTAGATTAGCTAATTGATTGTTGCCAATTTCACTAATTTGATAAAATTGTACTATGTTTGATTCTGCATCTTCCTGAATTGGGGGCGACAGAACGTGGCTAAAATCAAGATTACCATTTTAATATTATCGTTTTTCCCATTTTCACATTATGTTAGCAATGATTTGTATTATATCAATATATATATATATATATATATATATATATATATATCATGAATATGTCATTTGTTTATGTGGTTCCTTCTCAAAGAGAAACTAATATGTTCAAGGTAGTTTTTGTTTTTTTTGTCCATCATGATTGTTAAAACATACATTAAATAACAATATGAGGTAAGACATGATGGAAAATAAGATGAAAAAGAAAGGAAATGAAGCTGTTTTCTTTTGTTTTGCTGCAGAAACGCAATCGTGAATATCGCCCGAGGACATAGCAGTCAGTCAGGTGAAGTGGAAATGCATAGTAACAATTGGCATTTGGAGGAGCAGGGCCGACTGTATGTGACTGGTCATGAAATGGATGAGGAGGAAATGCCTCCACAAAAGCCCAGAGGAGAGCCATTCAATTTACAACACTTTAGTGAGACCCGCAACTTTGAATAAGTAAGCACAAAGGACAGAAGAGCATACAGTAGCAACACACTGAGGACAGCGTGACACCTAAATAAAAGCTAAATAAACGCTTGACATTGCTTTTAAAAGCCTACTCCGTAGCCTTTTCAGGTGGCTTTTGGTTCCACATAACTAGACCTACGGCTGCACTGTGGACCCTACTCTGGCTTACTGTGGTGTGAAATTGCATACGCAACCTTGAAATGATTCCCACAATAGCAGATGGTCTTAGCAACGGAGAAAAATAAGTTTTGGCCGCCTGTCTGAAGAAGGAAGGTGACAATAAATGAAAGTTTGATTAGAAAACGACACCTGGGGGGGGGTTGGTGACAGGTGACAGCAGAAAGAGCCTCTTCAAACTCCTAACGGGAGAAAAATACATTTCATCTTTGATTGTTATGGAGCACACTTATGAGAGCTTTGTTAATTAGGAAACCATAAGCCTTCTTGCACCTCGACTTCAAAATGTGATGTTGGCAGCAGAGAGGCCACGTGTTCACACCTGAACTAATTAAAAGATCTGAATAAGAAACATGTTCTCTAATAAGTACAGTACATAAAATAAGTATGGCTCACAGAAATAAAAAGAAAGTGAAAGCACGACTGTAATCAGGGTATGACATGTGCTACAACTCAGATAATGTGCAGCACCTCAAGGGCTTGAATTTATTCCACTGCAAATGCAAACCTGATTATAATCAAGAAATTACGATACAAGCCATTTTCTGACATGCTTATTATGCCTCATCAGTGCACTTTAAAGAAGGTCCTTCTGGAATGAGCCAAGTACATAGAAAAGATGCTGAATCATAAAAAGCAGTCTGAAGGGACTGGTACTTTAAAACCAGAGTGTTTGGTGACTGTGGCAATGATTTATGAGGCAAATTCAGATGGAACCATTTTCTCATTAGAGAGGAGAACATTGAACAAACCTCCTCTCTTACAGCTTAGTGAACTAAATGCTCAATGATTGATGCTGATGCTGATGTGCTTACTGCACATTCAGACTCCCAATCTAAATTGCAGATGTCACAGCGCACGTGGCGGCCATCGCTGCACTCTTTTATATTCAAACAACATGGTCAAAGAATGAATTACCTTTACGAGGGGCAATATATCCACGTCACTTATAGTTGTTGATTTAGTGTAATTTGCTATTTATATCACTGCAAATATTCAGTGTAGATGGACTTTAAATGGACGAGCGCTAACTGTTGCTTCACTTCCCCCTCCCCTTCATTGTTTCTGTGCTCTGACATCCTTTTCCTGTCGTCCTTCATCCTCTCAGTCTCTCTCTCTCTCTCTCTCTTTTTCTCATCATGGCTTCAAACGGCAAGTGACCTGTTCAAGTATCCGAGTCCATTTATTTTCTGTTGCACTGAGGGACCAGGGACACACAGCTGACATGTGGACGGCCATTAAGTGCAGTCATCATGTGTCCAACTACAAGTTTGGTCAACTCACTTCTTTCTAACTCCACACCCCCAGATTATTTTCATTTTCAGTCCTCTACAGCCGGCTCCTCCTGCCTTTGTGAGGCTAGCGGCTCGAGGCTACATTAGCGCACTACTAGCATAACACACGAACTCTCTGTGTCCGAGTTGCATTGTGGGTAATGTAGGCAACAATGTTATAGAAGTGTAATGCTAAATCAGGTGAGTGCTCCTTTAAGCATTTGGGTAGAAGATCAAAAAATACATGTAGATACTTAACTTAGATACAATTAAAAACAGGTGCACTCCCCACAGCTGTGTAGAGGGGCACACCACTCTGCAGTGCGACTGCAAAGGTCTGCTTCATTTTCTTTTCCTTTCTCTTACTTCCACATGCCCGACTGTGTGCTTGTGTTTGCGTGTGTACAGTATGTTTGAACAGGTCAGACCTAATGATCATTAGTGGAGGAAAAAGGGTAACACTTGGGAAAGAGCCTCCACAAAGCCCTATTTATAGCAGACCTAGTCCGGAGGCATGGAGCCCCCAGGGAGAAGAAACAAAGTCATAGATCAGCTTAAGGGGAAGTAATTGGGACAGATATTTAAACTGAATAATGCAGGCACGCTGAAATATTGAAACCACCTAAAGTTTATTAATTAAGCGCTAATCTGGTGAATAGGCTAGCTTCATGTCTCCCTTATTCTGTGCCAGCTGAATTATTCAGGGACACGAAGGCATACAGGACAGATAACACTCTGCCGTACATGTCATCACTACTCTCATTAAGAGATGATTAAAAGCACGCTTCACCTCGGTACTTGTGCGTCAGCAGTCTGCTATTACAGTCGATATGGTTCTGTAATACCCAGCGCAGTGAGTCAGTCACACTACAGTCGTCTAACAAGGTCACTTTGAAGTTGCAGCAATGCACAGTCAGTGGAGATTTGTTAGGAGACTTCAATTACACACGGCATATGAGGCAGTATGAGCATACAAAGCGACACACAGACACATGGTCACATGTAAGTCTGTGAGTGTCCCGTACTGTACACGGGGGTCGAACAAACTGTTCCACTCGAAGAGTATTTGGTAAACAAATACCACAGTTAATTTACTATTTTCCTGCCTGAGTCCAAGGATACAGCTGAAACTTGCCCTCCGTCTCTAATCCCTTCTCTATTTCTATTTTTTTCCTCTTACTCTTCTTATCTATCTTTGCTCTCACTCACTCTCTCTCTCTCCCACTTTCTCATTTCAATCTCTCTTTCTTCCCCTCACCCATCTCCCTTTTCTTCTTTTGTTCATGCTGCTTGAGCTTCACAGATGGAGTGACTTGAGGCGATGGTGGTTATGCAAAACACAGTTCAAATGAATGCAGGGCTGCCACCATCGGGCTTCCGGGGCTTTTCACTGTCTTTTGACTGGAGGAGTGGGCAGGGCTCGGCAAAGTCCTCTTGTATACAAGCTCAGTCAGACCATCTGCAGCTCTTTTGGCATGGACACACACTGTGCAATGCTGCTTCTGCTCGGCTGTGGGCCCCCAAACAACACTACACCAGAATGCAAGGTATAAACAAGTCTCACTATAATGCAGACTTCCCAAAGTTATCCAAAAGATATGCAGGATAGTTTGCACCTTGGAAATATCCCTGAAATTCTCATATCCAGCACAATTTATAAGACTGACTGCTTTGTGAATATGACAAACCTGTTATGGGAACAATGTTTAAAGTAAATTGAAATTAAAATGATGTTGTCATGTAAGCATAGATGACATGGGTTAAATATAGTATACTTGGGGAGTTGGTAACAATTTGGAGAAAAGTGAGATGGTCATCGTATTGCCCCTAATGGTAGTACAAATAAACATTTCAATTCAATCTACTCTCAACAGGCTGCTGGTGTATTTTATTGGTACAACACGAGTTCAAACATTACAGCAGTCAAATAAAAATGTAAAAAGTAAAGTAGCAGTTTAATGCTGGTGCCATAGATCTCAGCTGCCCTGCAGATGCCCATTGTGTCCAAAGTAATTGTCTTAACATTACTATTAAAAATGAAATGTCAAATGAGATGCAGTAAAATGAAATTAAATGTAGGCAAAAGTGTTACAGGCAGATCAGCAAGGACACACCCTGACCTCGTGTCAACTCCTAGAAATGCCCCGTGAACACAAAAACACATCTAACTCTTTTACTGCATGGAAGTCTTGTGGTGGAAGCAGTAAAGCACATTTAGGATGTCATCATTATAAAAGCAGGAAGATAAGGTGTTCAACAAAAGAGGGGAAAAATGCACACAAAAAAGTCCAGATTGGAGGCTACTGGTCTTGCACAGATTAAACTGTCAGCGATGGAAATTAATTATTCTCCTTACAAAGTCCATCAGATATCCTATGGACTATTGTATTACATGATTCCCACACATCACTGATTTTTCACAGTTAAACACCATGCATGGTGTATTATATTCAGGTTGTAATTCTCCGTAGGTTTATCACTACGAGGCATCCTTTCACATTGTTTTCTCATTTAATACCTTTTTATTTTTTGTAATTCAAATTATCTATTTTCTGGCGCAGTCCAACAAATCATAGAGCAGAAACCATGATTGATTGATTGATTGAAGAATTGATGAACCATGGACCACTCTTAGATCATGTTTAAATATGTGCCCAGCTCGCTCTCACAATCCCAGCATCGATTGCTATCTGCAATTTCCCATTTTATGAAGTCTAGTTGATGTCCAGTAATATCTGTGTACCATAACACCTTGTTTTAATACAGATATCCTTTATAGTTTAACCAAAGTCCCTTTTTTGCTTAAATCTAACCACATACAGGAGTCAGGATGTCTTTGCCGTCCACAGAAACAGAATTTCTAGGTGACACAGTTGCATTACACGGCCTCCCCATTCACTCTCCAAGAACACTGTAGGTGTGTAAAGAACAAAAGTACGAGTTCTTGAGAGACAAGTTCAAATCCTGCCTTACACCTCCGTGTACCTGGCCAGTCAAGCTTTAAGTGGGCGACTGTTGAAATCAGCCGCCCCAATTTCAAAGTCGGAAAGATGTGGGAGGGTTTTAGTCTGTGTTAGACAATTCTGCAAGCCCTTCAGTTGAAGCACACTGAAGCCCTTAGGGCATACCGAAGCTCCCTCCTTCTTGCAGTGCAGTTTGCAAAGACACTGATTCCAATCCATGCCATGCTGCACTAGTGAAACTCAAAATCTTAATACTGTATTCTATAAATAGCATACAGACTCATGCATTAAGAGTAATCATATCATTTTGGAAATGTCTGTCAGCACTTTCCTGACATGGGAATCATTTTCGATGGCAGCTTAGGCTAAAATTTGAATACTGCTTAGTCAGTAATTGCCGTCTCTTTATTGTCAAGATTTTATGTTGCGAGATGGGCTTGCTCCTGACTACTGTACATCGCTTAACATTATCCGGGAGGTGCAGGGTCAATCAATACAGCGGGGCCTGTCCTTTAGAAAAATGCAGATATGTTGAGAATCAATACTCCTGTGTCATCACCTCTCATTTCAATCAGGGTGGCTGAGATATGACACCATGGCAGCTCTCCCAGGAATAGCACTGTACAATGGAGGGAATCTCAATGCGTTCCTACGGCTTCTTTGCTTCTACTCTTGTCTCCTCCCCTTACTCAACCTACTGTAATCTTTAGTTTCCTGGGGTCTCCCTCTTCTTCGATTTTGATTTCAAATGCACTCTACGGCTACTTTTTAAGATAAAGATTTACCATTTTTGGTTGATTCTAAAAATGTACACATTTCAGATGACACATTAAACCTGAGCCTCTCTGTCAAAGCCTGAGCTTCAGCCCGTCTCTCTGCATGAGCTGAACCTGGAACCCATCTGAGCCTGAATCTGTGTCTGCTTCTCAACTTAAGCCTGCACCGGCTTCCCAGGCTGAACTAGTTTTTCTGCTTAATCAGTGCCTGAACCTGAACCTGAACCATTAAATGCTAACCTTTAGTGACCCAGGACTATGTCACACCCTGTCTAATCCTTTCATTTCATTCATTTAACTATTTGTTTCTACAATGTTCTAATGTCAAAATGTACAAAAAATATATAAAGCACATAATTACTAGTGTTTGTCTAAAATGTTCATGGGGCCACTGGAGAGTGTTACATTTGTTATTCACAGTATGCTGGATGTTTTCCTGTTTGGCCTCCTGACAGCACTACTGTTATAGTGTTACTATGAATAAATACAGACACAATGATGAAAAAATGTTTGTGTATATTAGCTTACTGTCACAGTATGATGGTGCAGCACCAGAGTGCCAGGCACAGTGCGGAGCAGCATTTTCGGATATTGATATTGGAGGGTGATGATGAGAAGTGGTCCAGAAATAGAGACATAACTGAGGCTAATCATGGTGAGGGATTTGTTAGTTTGTTTGTTTTTGTATGAAGCAGACCATTTTAAAGCCGAAGAGAAGCATGAGAATGACTAAGCTAGTTCAGATGATATTAGCTGTGAATAGGACGACGGTTAAGATGTCGTACTTGTCGTAAGAGAAGTTAGGATTAATGATGAAACCTCACACTTATCTGAGCTGCCTTGGCCTGGCTGGTATAAATGTACAAGACGATCCCTCACTCTCCTGGAAAACATTGGCCTTCACCTGTTGTGGCTGCAGAAAAGGAAAAAGATGCCACAACTTCCAAAAGCTGATGGATTCCTGAAAAAGCTTTGGTTTGTCCATTTTGGGTTGAGTCAGGTTATGTGTAAGATGGTACAATAGAAGAAATATAACTGAAATATATTCATGTAGATTATTGTAAAAATGTCATGAATGGCACAAATATATATATATTGGGTTTTGTGTTCTAAACATTGTATATATATCTGTGCTGTATTTGCTATGGCACTAAAGACAAGGTACGTAGGAATGGTTGGAAAACCACATTTGAGGGTTAATGTCTTTCTGCTTGCCAGTGTTGTGAATGTGGGTGAATTTGTTTTTGCCTCCCACCTCAGCCTGACCTTTCTGCCTGTGCCTGGATCTCTCTCTCTCTCTGCCAGAGGTTTCTGCCTGACCTGTTTCTGAACCTGTCGCTCAACCTGAGCTGAGCCTGAATGTGTTTCTGCTTCCCAATCTGAGCCCAAGCCGGTTTCTCATTATGAGCCTGAATCTCAACCCGAGTCTGAACCTGTCTACCTGAGACTGAACCTGTCAACCTGAGACTGAACCTGTCTACCTGAGACTGAACCTGTCTACCTGAGACTGAACCTGTCTACCTGAGACTGAACCTGTCTACCTGAGACTGAACCTGTCTACCTGAGACTGAATCTGTCTACCTGAGTCTGAACCTGTCTACCTGAGACTAAACCTGTCTACCTGAGACTGAATCTGTCTACCTGAGACTGAACCTGTCTACCTGAGACTAAACCTGTCTACCTGAGACTAAACCTGTCTACCTGAGACTAAACCTGTCTACCTGAGACTGAACCTGTCTACCTGAGACTGAACCTGTCTACCTGAGACTGAACCTGTCTACCTGAGACTGAACCTGTCTACCTGAGACTGAACCTGTCTACCTGAGACTAAACCTGTCTACCTGAGACTGAACCTGTCTACCTGAGACTAAACCTGTCTACCTGAGACTGAACATCAACATGCTCTTTGTTTGTCTGTCTGAGCCTGAACTTAAATGTCTCTCTGCCTGAGCTGAGCTCAAACCCGTCTTTATCGGACTCAGTTTCTTAATTTGATGCTGAACTTGTCTCTCTGTCTCCGAAAAATTACAACTCTCATGATAATAAAACTTTACTTTAATAGAACACTCAAATATTTAGTCTTGATTGCAAATTTGAACAGAATCCAGATCTCACCTAGGCAGGCTCTCTCTCCAAAGATTAACTCTCTATTTGTTCAGTTGCATAACTGAGTGGTTCTCTTTAATCCAGAGTTCTTGAACTTTCCCAGCCCTTGACCCCAAAGGACCAAAAACTCTGAGAATCATTGATTACTTTCTTTCACATAAAAAGATAAATCCCACCAGAAATAGGACGGTTGCCTGCAGACTAGCACTAATTTCAAATATAGCCTGTCCTCTGTGTGCTGTCAGAGCTTTCAGCACAGATATGAAAAGGACATATGATGGGACTGATTCTTGAGCATCCTCAGACACGCCCCCTGCTTTTCCCTTTTTACTGTAATTTCAGATCACTGGAGTCAGAGAAGAGTTGCCAGGTGGGGCTCAGACCTTTTTCTACTGAACAGCAACAGAATGAGCCTCATTGTTGGACTGTGTGAGTTCCAGACTCTCTTTCAGGTTCACTCGGCATTTAAACATGTTTTGCTTTGAGCTGACCGGCCGTTGTCAAGGGTCAATACCTTTTTTTTGTCTCAGTCGTGGTTTCCAGCTCAACTCATACGATGCTTCAGTGGACACATCTGTGAGCAACGGCAGTGCACGGCTTGACACAAGCATCTGCTGTGTGTGTGTTTGTCATTGTCTATGAGCTTTCTGAATCATCTCGCAAAGTGGGGTTTTTAACAGTTTTTTTCTTTTGTGGTTAAATATTTAGTTCAGAAAAGAACAGAAGGCATTTGTCAATATCACTCCTCATATTCAAGGACACTGAACAGAAGAAAATGTACCCAACTCCACGTCAAACACACACACTTGCACAATTAGCAGTGCTCTGCAACAACTAACTGCAAACAATTAAACTCTGGCAAAATAGGACGTGACACTGATTTTGAGCAAATGCAAATTGAAAGCAGAGGTTAAAGTTCTTCTACAAAACAAGATGAAGGAAAATTGCAGTAATAGTCTGCTTGAAAACACCTGCTGCTGCAAACATGGACCTTAATTAGCTTGATTGCATTTGTTGTAGATAACATCATATTGCGCTGGTAACCTGCTGCTGTTTCCCTCAGATGCACATCAGAGCATATCTTTCCGCTCATCCTATTATCATATATTAATTTATTATTTCCTCTGCCGTGTATGACAAGGTGCCAAGTGTTTGCAACAAGTTTCTTGACATAAACACAATCATACGTGTCAAAGTGTTCGATTTGAGTAGATTCTTTCTGTTTTTGTGTGCGTCCAGCTGCTGCGGTTGATGTAAAAATGTAAAACAAAGGGACAGGAAGCAATAAAAGGCTTCCTGTTGCTAATGCAGTTACGGTTATGTTGAAGAAACCTCTCTGACAGCTCAGTGCCAGCTGCCAATCCATTTTTCTACATTCCCTATTGAGTGGCAATGCAGAGCATGACTGACAGACGATTGGTCAAGATCAAAAAATCCACACAAGTGGAATTCAATCAAATAACAGAAAGCGGAAAGTGGGTGGACATCGAACGCCAGCGCACTGAAGCAAATGTTGTTTATTTACAGTAAAACCATGTTCTGATGTTGACTTGAGGATGTTTCATGTGGCTCTTGATTGAACTGAACCAGGCTGCAATGCTGACGCACAACTGTCAGAAAGAAAGGACAAACATCAGCTGAGGCCATTTCATTTTCTCTAGTATTGAACTGCAAACAACATTAGTTCTGCAAACTGACCACAAAACAAGCAGACAACGTCCATAACCCCAGGTTTGTAATATGTTGTTTCCGCTCAAATAATGCTATCATGAGCCTACGGGAGCCGTGTAAAGGTGATGGTTATTTGGTATTTCACATACACGACAGTGGCCCCTCTTGGGGTCAGAGTATTGATTTCTGTTTTGGTTTTCTGACATCAGAGCCCAGTGTCTGGGAAATTTCTTTCTTCGCTCAGCTTTGTTGACAGTTCCTCTCAATTTTGAAGATCCTGAGGCTGCAGTGATATTTTCCGAATCGATCTGTTTGATCAGAGGCAGTCTGATGGAAGCGGACATTTGTCACCGGCTCTGTGGACTGTGCTGTATATGTCATCAGTCTGATACGGCAAGTCATTTAGACGCATTACCGAATTAACCAAAGCTGATTTCCATTCTTGACGACAGACTTGATCCTAGCGTGGGACGTGATTTATTCCACTTTAAATTGAATTAGTTAACCTTTCTGTTACTTAATATAATTGTACTGCTCCTCATAACTCATATTTGTGTTCTGTGTTTGACTATGCAAGAATGTGGTCCAAAAGTCATTTAATCTTTGGCCACTTAGTGTTCTAATGAATGGGGGAATCAGTCATCCTGATGGCACTATATTTCAACTGGGTCATTATTTCATTTAATTAGGGCAGGAAAATTAACAAATATTTGGCTGAAGAGCAAGCAGGTGACATTTCTGAGGCAACATTTTCCACTTGAATAATTAGACTGAAGCATCTGTTGGGCAATGACATTAGGAAAGCAAATAGAAAACAAAACCCCAAATTCTTCTGACCGTGGATGTCAGTGTGTCAGTTAGAGCACTTAAACCTCAGCTATTTGCTATTTAGACACACTCCCCTGTCATTTCCACCTACAAATTATTTGAATGGCAGCTTATTTTTTGCATACATATTAATGCAGCTAAATACTTAGTTGCTGTGAGTGACAAAGCCAAGACAAAACCTGACAGTGTGTCTCATACTGTGTTTTGCTATGCAGCTTAGCTCTGCTTTCTTCTCTCCTTAAGGCGCACCGAAAACAAACATGATCCAATAACAGCCTAATAGGATGGAGGCTGATGATGAAACTTTTTACTGTCATCACACTCATTATCCGATAAAGACACTAAAAAGTAAGAGAGAGCGAGACAGTGAGACAGAGGAGAGGAAAGCCACAGCAAGAGACACAGAGGGGGAGGCGTGATGAATTTGGAAGAGGAATAAAAAGAGTGCTTATTCAGTTGAGAAAGATTTATGACCTAATGCGGATGTGGTTGTGAACTCTTTAGTGCTTTGCCTCTCTCAAAATTTCCCCATCGTGGCGCTCAGTAACTCTGCAATCCTGCAATCAACATCCTGTCTCCATGTAAATGTGCATAAATGGCTCCCTACACAATGAAATTTATGGTCCAGACAACACACCCCGAGATTTAGGTTCAAAATTGCACTCAAAGTATTGATTTACACATCAGCTTGGTTTCCAGGCATTAAATCCTGGATATTTATGCCTCTAACTCAGTAGATATAAAAATAATTACGGCAACTGAATCTGTGATGCATCATTCCTCAAATGAAGGCGCATGCTGTATGGTAATGCCTTAATGAGCCGTATTATGTTTGGGATTGATCATTTGACATGATTTCATGTCCTTGGCTTTGTTAAAACACATTTTAATTCAGGAATAGTGTTAAAGCACTTAACATGTGCTACAAGGACAACACCACCACCACTACTGTTACTATTACAACTAAGAGTCTACTATTACTATAAGTGCTTTTGCTGTTCAATTCAAACTTTGCTTTACGCGGAACAGGATCCCTCTTTTACAAGAGTGCCGAACTGATAGAAAAAACAAGCAAGTTAAACAATGGGAATATAAAAGAATCACAAATATATCGTAATAAAAACAGAAACATCAGTTCTTTATAGTATTTATCAGTGTCACTGTGTTGGCTTCAGTAAGACTAATCCTGCCCTTACCGAGGTGTTGGAAACCACTGTGGGAATGCAGAGCTTCAGCGTGTATATCATTTAAATTGTAAAGCTCTTTGGATTAAAGCGCTACACAAATGCAGTCCATTTTATACACCCTTGTTAATGGATGAATAAAATGGACGGCATCCATTAACAAGACCCAATGATGTCTTCGTAGAAACATTTTATGTGCATTAGTGTGTAGTGTAAGGGTCATCACTACCACCACTACCACCACCACTACTACTACGACTCATTATCTCTAACTACTTATCCTTAGAGGGTCGCAGGGGCTGACATCGGGCGATGACTGCACAGCTCACCAGTCGATCACAGAGACAGACAACCATTCACAAACTGTCACACACACCCAGTTAACCCACATATCTTTGAGCTGGGGGAGGAACCTTCTGGCTGTGAGGAGACAGTGCTAACCGTAACACCTTTCCATACCACTATGCTGTACTACTGTAACGTGCCTAGGACTACAATCAGAAGTATGACTATGACAAACACTACTATCACCATTACTGCTAGCAGTGCTCAGCTGCAGAAATGAACCACTTTTTTCTTTGTAAATGTAAATTATCAGTTCATAAACACACTAAACAAAATGCTAATGCTAGCTGGTATTGATAACAAGTGCTTTACAATTGCTAATGCTTCACTTCCAATGACACTTGTACAAGTAGCAGTTCTACTCATAATATTACAAAGGTTTGTGCTAAGATGGAAAATCATCTGTGATCTTTAAATACTTACCCAGCAATCTCAACATCAAACAATTGTATGTCTTGACTGCTAATCATTCATCCTAGTCATGCTTCATAATTAATTGTGTTTGCTCTGGATGTGATACAGAAGAGTATGTAGCAAATGATGCTGTCATGATGATGTGTTTCCAGTCTGTGTGTAGACACATTTTATACGTTCAATAAACTCCAAGACAAAACATAATTGAAATGTTTTATGCATATTAATGAGACAAACAAATACAAACAGCTTTTTAAAAACACTTTAGCTAATTCTGTTATGGTGTTTCATATTAAAACCACCCATAAGTCGTGGAAACAGACAAACTATGTTAAATAATGTTTCATTTTCCTTTATTAATTATCTCCTTGTATAATTGAACATTTGGTGGCACAGTCTGCCTTTTGCTGCTGTACCATAAGCAGCTCATTTGTAATGTAAAGTGTTGTGTTCACAGGGAGAGTACACTCATGGCATGTTTGTTTTTGGGGTCCTTAATTTTGACTTCCAGAGTTTGTTTTTCCACCCAGTGGGACACTCTTGGGACACAGTCTATACTCCCTGCTGCTGTCAGTGTACTGTAAGTGCCCCCAAGCTATGTGGCCCTGTGAAGCTGAACCGTGGCAGCGCACTGTACAAGAGCTGCCTTGCATAAGTAAACGCTTACATAAATGTTTAAAGGGTTAGTTCACTGACATCAGGCAATAAGAAGTATGCTGTATATTTATTCTCACTCACTGTAGTTTGAGTCCCCAAGTTTTGAGACTGGGAAATCTCACACATATCAATTGAGATGTATTTGATGTCACTGTATGACACTGGGGAGATCAGCACACAAAAACATAGACAGATACAGAATCTACTTATGGAAACTAAGTTGGCAGTAGAGTGCAGCTACCACTGAGCTTGAAACAACAATCAGGTAAGCAATGGTTCAAGTGCTGTGGTAGAAATACTGCAGGCAGATGAACTGGAGGGAGGCAGGTGCGCAGACTGTGAGAGTGTGTAGGAAGAACAGAGCCGGGAGAGCGAGGAAGGAGGAACCACGCCCACGCCAACATACAGGAAAAGAAGACATGACAGGGAGGAGGAAAACACAACACAGGGGACTCAGCTGGGGGGATGGCCACAGCCGTGACAAGATGAATGGAATTTATTTGAGGTGATCAAAATAAGATCAGATTTGTAAAATGGCTGCACGGCTAGATTGTTCCAGACCTCTGGATTTCTGCTAACATCATGGCTTTTTTCAAAGATTTAAACAGGTCTGGTGTTGTGCTTAATGACGGCTGTTTCCCTAACTGGGAAAACAACTCAGGACAATCCCCAGTTTAGAAAAACAGAGCGATCAGAGCCTCGCGGGTGAGATAGCAATCAAGGTGTCATCTCCCTGTTCAACAGTCATGAAAAAAAAACTGCCACAAAAATTCAATGCAGCATTAAATGTTATTGTAAGTCAACTTATATAAATATAATATATTTAAATAATAATTTATTCTGTTTACAAGTGTAACTAAAATGAGTGGCAGCGCATGGAGCCCTATGCACAGGTGACGCACACAGCAGTGCTGTGCTTTAATGCATCCTGTATAAACACCAACTGCTGCTGCTGCTGCTCAGATATGGGTCTGTTTTCACTAAAGGCAGCCTGTGTAGACGTCATGTTATATATATTTGTGATTAGGATGAACTGAATAAGATGTAGCTGGCTAGAGTCAAAGTTGAAGCATTATTGTACTCCTGATGTGTCTCTGTTATTTTTGTCTTCCAGGTGTCATGAAACACAGGTTTTTGTGAAAAGGTTTGTTTTCCACTTTGACTCTCCTTGAGCGAGTTCTACATAAACATGATTTGAGAGAGAGTCGAGTGCAGTGTGGATGCTGGATAGATGCATGATGGGGGACTGCTACAATGGCCGTGACAGTGGCTTTATGGTTTTTAAAATGAAACGGGTCTGTCGGATGGAGGAGGACTAGTTTGAGGCGGAGCGCAAATGAAATGGAAGCAAAGGAAACAGTATCACACATATAAAATTGGCCTGGAAAAAAATATACCATAAAAATAATGAATACTCTGAGGAGCACTGTGTGTATGCAGAGTTGTCTGTGAGTAGATGCCTTTGCGTGTGTGTCCCTTGATATTTGCCCAGATTTGCTCCAAAATCACCCGGTGCAACGCAGCACCTGTTCCTCTTCAGGTTTAAGCAGCAACAGACAGCAGTGAGTGGAGACAAAGAGTTGCTCTCAGCTCTCATGCCAGGTATGTCTTCCTTCTTCCCCTCTGGCACTCTGCGCAGGCATCCACCTCCCATCATGTTCCTCTGGCACTCAAAGCAAGATTTCTGCAGGGAGTTGTGCCAGGCTCAGCTTCTCATTGGCTGGCCTTTGGAAGTGCCAGCAAAGAAACCATGTTAACCTAACCAGCTCCAAAAGTCTACACAAGTTAATGTATGAATTAAAGGAATGAAAGTGTGAATTATTGCTTATGATGAATTAGTTTGACCTGAATGAATCTCTGCACTTTAATCACTTCCTTTGCTTTTGACTGTAAATTTAGAACATGTCATGTCTATTTTAGTTAGCAGAGCATGATATCAGTGAATAATACATTTACCCTGTTGGGTGTGTTTTGCTTGACGCCTCTGAAAGCTGTTGACTTCTGTTGCAGGTCTCCAGGTTTAATCCTTTATAGCTGGCGGTTAGAGGGAGCCTTTTGTGGGGCCTAATGACAGGCTTAGCTACGTTATTGGCTGGCCTTTGGAGGTTCCAGCAACTAAACTCCTTTATTGGCACTCTGGTATGGCTCTTTCATAACATAACGCAAATAAATTAGATGAACTATTCAAATGAGGTTTTATCTGTGCCAAAGAAAAGGTGACTATACATTACCACTCCGAACGTAGGAAGTTTGGAAGAACAGAAATACATGTTTAATTTAGTTTTTTTTCTCAAGAAAGAGCATCAGAAATAGCTGCAAAGGGCAAACAAGAATCAAATTATAATTTCTTAATATTTATCTAATCCATGTGAATACCTGTATGGAATGACAAAGACAAGCCAAATGCTCGAATTAAATCACGACAGTCTTTGCAAAAAACTAAAGTGAACGTGAAGCTCTGACTGCATTTCCTGTTTCTCCTCAGGAGGCGGGCAGTTTGGGACTTACATGTTTATATATATATTTATTTTTGAAAGGAAGGCGATCATGTTATGCCGTGAACAGGTTTCTTTACATATTAATTACATCTACCAGCTGGTGCTAGAGAGGACGGCTCCAGACATGTAGCCCGAGCGGACTCATCCGTTTTTACCCACAGATCTTTGCTGCTGTAGCTCAACATGAAATGCAAATGCAATAAGGAATTTCAGAGCTGCACTCTTGCTTGTGGCTTCCATCAGTGCTATTACTGCAACTGCAACAATCCCACTGATTTCACTGCTACCTTACTGTTACCTTACCACCAGAGAGTTTAACTAACTCATAAGTTACAAGAATACATTTAACACAAGCTTTGACAAAATGAATGTCCGATGTGAAAAAGGGGTAAGGGTTAGGGTTTAAAAGTTAACTTTCCTGAAGTTATGATCAGCTCCAGCTTTTCTCCAACTAATTTTAATGGAAAATATTGAGCGATGGACTGAAGCCAAAAAATCAGTGTCCAGCAGCTGGCAGGTGTGGGATTTACAAACACAGTGACCATTCCTTGAACTTCATCTGAATATCAAATGCAACAATATTTGTGAATATCCAAATCAGCGGCACTTTTGTATGTCATTGGATTTTCTGTTATATAACATTGCAGATGCAGATGTGAGTTTTTTCCAGCACAGCAGCTTGAACAATTTTTTCTAAGTATCTTCAATTAATAAAACTGTTTTCCTCTTGAGGGTAACTTGGCTGTTTTCAGCAGAGCTGCAACTCAGTTGGTGCAACAACCGTCACTTTGAAATACAAGACACAGCTGAGAGAGGGACATCTTACAGATTATTTCATAGATCTACTCTCAATTAAAGGGCCAGTAATTTAACATTTATCCTCCCAAAGCTCGTCCGTCAGTCATTTTTCAATAAGACTTTTATGGAACTCTTTGTCTAACGTGGTTAAAATGACATATGCCTTAAAGTTCCACAGAACATGTTTAATAAAGACTTTAACCTACATTTTTAGCCATGCTAGGGGCAAGACTGTGGCGACAGTAATGTCAGTCCACCACTTTGGTCCGGACTGAAATATCTCAAAAGCTATTTGATGGATTGCCACGACATTTGGTACAGATATGTATGATCCCCTCAGGATACATTTTAATCACTTTGGTTATCTCCTGACTTTTCATCTTTTAGCTCATGACCTTCAGCCTCAACTGTACTACATGTTAGTATGCTAACACGCTAAACCAAGAGTTTTTATCTTTGTAATGTTGTAACCAACGAATATCTTTGACATTGTGAATATTCCTGTATGTAAGTTAGATAGACTCTTTGATTGTAACAAATACAACTCAGATATCAAACACTTCTCTCGCTGCTGTGCTACTGCTCATATAGCATTTATGGCTATCATTATTGTAATTTCAGATGTGTCAGAGAACATAAGTGATAATACATGAATAATAACAGGCTTTAAAAATGTCCTCTTGGTACATGTCTTTGTCTGTTGTTTGTACACCTACATAAATCCACTTCCTGGAATATAAGATTGTTGATGCATGCGGGGAAATGTATCTGTCTGCCCACTGCTCCAAAGATGGGCCAGAAACGTTGTCCAGCACCCAGGGTCCAACTCAGTTCTGAGGCCAGCACCTTGGTCAAGGCCAGTAACATCTACAGAGCATGTCTTCTTGCTGTGGGTGGAATTTGGAGCAACTGGAGGAAATCCACGGGGAGAAAAAGTAACACATGCAATCATGGGACTTTCTTGTGGCGAGCCAACAGTTCTCACCACTGAACCACCACGCAGCCAAAAAGACATGAATACAGAAACAGCCTGGAGATAAAATCATGACAATTCACATGAGGGCTTTAAAAATGACAGACAAGTAAATAAATGTGCACTCTTGCCCCGATATGACTTATGTTCCAATAGAAAATGTAGGTTTTTTTCAGATGCATGTTTTGTACAAGGCACGAGGCATATGTCGTGTACAGCTGGTGGTACTCTAGGGGGTTTGTCTCCACCTTATGCACAGCATGCTCTCTGCCCAATACAAATGAGGCAGCTGCAGAGATGGGCAGATCCGCCTCCATGCACAAGACCACAGAAGGTTAACAACTCCCAGACATCATGGCTGTCTCGTCCGTTTTCCTTTGCCAGAAATGTCGGTGGTATCAGCAGCTGTCAGGTGTTTTTTGCATTGCAGATAGGTCTGAGTGATAGGAAAAGTATGACCGTTAATGAATACATACTGAAGAGAGATTATCTCGATTATAAAGTCACATTAATGTGGACCTATTCTTAAGCTGTGCCCATCAGGCGAAATTTAAAGATTACCCAATGTTTCCTCTGTCAATTTTAAATATTTGCAGAAAAGACACGGATCATTTTAATGATTTTTGTATGTTTGAAGAGCTTCGCGTGTTCTTTCCCCACCCACCACATGCTGCAGTCATTCTGTCATTTTCCATTGCCCCGTCCATATTATAATGTCACAAGACAGATTTTCTAATGTAAGCTAATATAAACATTAGCAGGGAAATTTTGGCAGCATTAGTGTTTGACTGAATGCCATTTATACCTCTGAGTGAGAGTGCTGAATCAGAGGGGTGGGACTTGACACTCTAGTAAAAGAGAAATTCCCTTAGAGGACGAGTGTTTCATTTCTACTTCTTTAGCAGGGCACAGAGCAGCAGTGCTGCACAAACACACGCACGCTTATAAAATACATGTGCGCGCACAAACACGCCGTTTGTTAATTGCTTCATGCAGCCAAAAATGTTGCGTTGTCATTGCCAGCTAACTTGAATTGGCTCATTATTGCAGCATATTGGTAAAGATCCAGACTTCATTGCAGCTTAATAACAATGTTTGTCAGAATGCTGGTAGTTTATTCCCATGGGGGAGGGATTCAGATGACAAGTGTGTGCTTTCAGTTTGCCTCCATTTTATTTTGATGTTTCTGCACCAGACAAATATCGAATGCAAAAGAGCATTAATAGATGGAAATATGCAAAGCAGGCAGTTTAAAGGGAATTAAACAGCAATGCAGGCATTTACGCATCAGGTGTAGATGTTAATTGGAGACACTGAGGAGTGCAGCTCTCTGTCGATCTTTATGTCTTCACAAGTGTTACACATTTCTCGTCTCACACTCGTCCCACCTCATGTCATGGGTTAGCTCTGTCAAAACAATGGAGTCAGAGCTAAAAGCAATTAGCACATTTGTCTCATGTTTGAGGTTTTTTGTCTGCGCTGTGACTCAGACCCACTTCTAATCTCCTGCAAAGCAGCTTTGGATCTCGTGTGTTGCAGCTGATCTTGTGCTTTTTGTTTGTTTTCTCAGAACCACCAGAATGGCTTCTCTGCTTTATTTAAAGTCACATATACTTTATTCTGTGCTTTGTATTGTGAATTCCTTGCTGACAGAAGCGATGGATGCAGGCTTAGCACTGTTAAACAGCTCATCTATAAACATGGGACAAGAAAATATGATTTTACTAGACATGGCAATGTTTCTCGACAACACAAAAACAGGAAATTCCTCTGCAGATTTGCATGCAGTGGCTGTTGCGCAAATATGAGTGCGAGCAGGTTGACGTTTTAAGTAGAAACTGAAGGGGTCTACAGAAAACTGATGTAACCATTTGGACCGAAGTGAATGTATTTGTTCTATCTGTGTTGAGCTCAAACTAATGTCCTCAGACAGTCTGACAATGAACATGACTTACAGTGTGCGGAGACTGATTGCCTGTGGCAGTTTGCACCCGCAGCCAAAATCGTCCCTCAGTAATGTTTTATGTAAAATAATTTTCTGGAAGGTTGAACTGCATACAAACTTTGGAATTAGGCAGTACAGTACAGTCTGGGAGTAAACTAATTTAATCCTCTCTCAATTTCACTGTTGCGTGGGCTAAGCTGTCACAAGGTTAGCCCTGTACACAGTGTGTTTGTGTTCCCCTTGTTTCATCCTGCCACATCATTTGCTGTATTTAACAGTAAGGTGTAACTCGGGGGAACCCTGCCCATCACGAGCGGGAAACTGGCTGATAAATGTGATCATTGGTAAGCAGCCGGACTTTGGGGAAACTGGCTGTTCCCCTTTGGATCAATAATGCACACCCTAAATTGAAACTCATTCAGCCTGAACTGGAGAATGAGTTTGCAATCTATTGTCAGTTGGGCACAAGGTTGCATTCCAGTGATTCAGAAGCTATATGAAAGTGAAAGGGAACACAACTCTTGTCTTGCTGCTCAGCTAATCCAACTCTTTGTATGCGGAGAGGTGCTTCATGATGGTCACACAGAGGAGTAAACACTAGAAATCAAATAGCCATTGTATGTAGCAGGGCTAGAAGTTGTGCCCAATCATTGCACATATCCTGATTGACACCGTAAAGTCATTGTAATAACTAATACTGTCAAACTTTCAAAGTAACATTTAGTAGTTTTAGTTTGATAACTTCCACTGTTACAAATATGTAGAACTGAGATGATGGACAACTGAAAGTGCACTACTCATATCTACTGGAGAGATCAATAATTGGTTGTGATAATAAAAAAGGAACTTCAAAAGAGCTGCACACAAAGAGATTTCACTGCCCAATTTGGTTAGTCAAAAAATAATATTTTTTGGTTGATGATAGTAAATGGAATAACCCAGGTAGGCTCTGACAATAAAAGGAGCTGCAGGTTACTGTGCAATGGAAATATCAGACTCCTTTCGCTTGCTTTCATCTGTGCACAAATTCAAAGCATTGTGGAAACAAAAAATGTCACAGAACAACATTTTAGGAAAAGAGAGGCCAGGCAACTCTTAATTATATATCAGCCAACCAAATGCAATTAAAAGTGCTTTATATGAAGGAATAAATAATAGACAAAAACTATAATAAAAAAAGGTGATTAAAAGCTAATGCCACGTAATGCCGTGTAATAATACAGGCCCCAAAGCTTAGTAAAAAGTGTGGGATGAGAAACACTCCTTGAGTGGCTAAAATGCTAAAGAAGTGCAATCAGTGTATGTGTTTTCAGAGCCGCCTGTATGTTGAGAGAGATACAGGAGGCCCTGTTGCCCAACAACATTTGTAAACACAAGTACAACTGTACAGCTGTGTGTGTGTGTGTGTGGGGGGGGAGCTTGTGCATGACATCATCTCAGTGTTCAGTATATGAGTCTGGTTCATGGTCTGTGGTCCGCACAGCACAGAAGCCAGACCAGGAAAGGGAGAGATGTCAAGCTCCCAGGACCAGCGCTGGGCTGTGAGGTCGATTTCAGTCACATGAGCAACACCAACCAAAATATCACTTTCACTACACCATCATTACAAAAGGAACACCATTCAATGAATTAGACATTTTACTGAGCTTCAACAATAAACACAGAATTGACTCTTTTTGTGTTGTTAGAATTTGATCCATTAGGTCCAATAAAAAGTCTCAAAGAGCCTTATCAGTAAATTATTTTAATGCTATTTATGTGTGAGCCAGCAGGAAGTCAGCCAGCTCAGCCAGAGGAAGTCTCCAACGTGAATGCTCTATGAGCCCCAAAACGCAGAAGCCTGAAAATCCGTTTGGCGTACACGCCCAATGAGCAACTGAAGGCAATGAGGCACCATACTGGAACACAGTATTGAGTTCTCTTCATACTTACATGCAACATAGCCAAAGAAACTGTAGGCTGAGAGAACACTCACACCACTTTGTTTAAATACAGAAGACTAAAACAGACAGTAACAATGAGATGTACAATGTAGACAGGCAGTTACACAATGCAGATGCATTGAAAGGGTATTGCAGAAAAATGCCTGTGTAGTATCAAAAGGAGGGTTGGTGGGGGCTTCCTGAAAGCAGAGTGGTTAGCGTGAATACCACATGGGTTCAAATGCCCTGAGTGAGCCTCCGGTTCGGTTCCCAGCCGTTACCCCAATGCCCTGCCTCTCTCCACCATTGCTATCAAATAAAGGCATAAAATGTCAAAAATATATATATCTTTTAAAAAAAAGCAGTGTTTGAAGTATGGAGTCTCTGGGTTTCTAAATGAATATATCTTTATCTGAATTAATAAACAATCGCCGGGTTACTGCATGTAAAAACAAAGGAGATCAGCAAAACGACAACAGGGAAACAAACTAAAGTGCTAGGTGAAGAGCGGGAATGTTTTAACAAGTTCTCACAAGTTACATAGTATGAGACACATTGCTGGCCTCAGGGTTATTTTCAAATGCAGTACAGCTGCCTCAGACCGAGTCCATGCATTACAGTGAAGCCTGTCACAAGTTCTCTGTGCTGGCCTGTGTGCCTCACTGAGGGCCCTTTGTTGCATGTGCCATGGGATAGCCTCAGTGCAGCAGTCTTGAAGTGAACTCTGAGCTCCGGGCTCACTACATTCCCTCACTGTTCTGAAGGCCTGACAGTCCTATTAGGACAGAATGAGGAGGAATTTGCCTTACCTTGGCAAAAGATCTCTCATAGCCCCTGACAGCTATGGCAGCTCGTCATGGCAGCTTGCTGATGAGAACTCTGCAACCCCCTCCTCCCGCCACAGCCGCCGCTGCCATCACCAGTCCTCCGCTCCTCCTCTTCAGTCCTTCATGTGGAGCACTTGAAATGCCAGAATCTCTTATTCTTTTGACTATAGGAACAACAAAATGGAAATATAAACTACAAGTATCTCTCGCCGCAAAAGGAACGAGAGAGCAGGATCCGCCAAAGCAAAGCACGGAGCGGGTTGAGTGACAGGAAGAAGTTGAAAAGCACACAAGGCAATTTAGAAATTTATATTCAATCTCCCCCCTTGTGGAAACCCAAACTACACTCCTGGCATCCCATCTTTCTGGCTGACACGCCGTGTAAAATTGATCAATACAAACTTGTCACCTCCAGCCGACTGGAGAGGAGAGATGGAACGACAGGCACAACAATCAGTGAACCCTGCAGAGTTATTGTTTACTAGTTTTATTTTCAAGTGTTGCATTTTACTAGATTGAAAGGCTTTATAAAAGATCATGTGTCTCAGCCTCATATGGTGCACTGTATGTTTAGAAACTCGAGGAAAGTTAATATAGTAATAAATGCGGAACCCACAGGAAGACACTGTTTCAAAGTGCCTTGGATGTTTTCATCAATGTTACAAACATCGTTGCTTAACAGGAAACTTCAATGACATCGTCCCGTTGGCGACCGCCCCAAAAGAACAACGTGTTTGCCGCCGATGACGCCGATGGGCAGCTGAATCCAAAAGGTCACACTTTCATGATCACAGCTTCGATGAATCAGGAACAGGAACATGAACAGGAAGTGAATCACAAGAAAGAACTCAGCGAGTATGAATAGGCTGTGGCCATCTGGCGGTGATGAGCAAGTGCCCCCTTCGCCTCCTCAGTCCGTCGACTGGGACCAGTAAAGACAGAAATCAGTCGGATGAAACTGATGTGGACATCAGGTGGAGGATCCACTTACAGCTCGTCTCGCCTGAGCTCCCTTTGACTGCTGGTGCACTCCGATACGCTGTCTTGCCTCTGCAAGACAGTTCTATTTCTCCAGCCTCCTAAAGGTGTTCAGCAGTGACTAAACACTCCCAAATGACCTTATCAATTGTTTTATTATTTCAGCCATGGAGGGGGTGGTGGTAGAAACACATATTCAGCTCAGAGGTTTAGTGAGAATCCCACCCGCCCTGTGGGGGTTTGGTGCTCAGTGATTATGAAAAACCTTCAGACACGTCTCAGACTCAAAAAAAAAAAAAAAACTGAACAAGGGATGCTTTGATCATGTTGCAGAGGTAACCTTGATTCCAAGGTCATTCTTTATATCCATATTCTTTCTTTGTTCTTTATCATTCAAGGCCTGCAAGCACCAGCTATACTGAGTGAACCACAGTGTGCTCACTGGGACGAAAGAAACCTAAACAAGTGTGTACATGTGTGTTTATATCTGTTATGTCATGTAGGACAGTCACAGCTCCAATGATCCGCCATCAGATTGAGATTTACCAAGGAAGCTGCAGAGGGAATTACGTGGCACCACTTTCTAGCTACGTTATGGTAGCTTGTTTTGGCCAATGTTAGCAATGGAGCCCAGCTGACTGAATAAGAATACCATAATAAACTCTCAGGTACACTCGTGTATGATAGAGAACACATTTATGATGAGACCATGTCTTTAATAAATCAACTGTCCTAAGAATTATGTTCAACTCTTTTGATTGGCTTTATGTTTTCATAATTTTGGGATGTAAACAAAGATCTCCAACATATTTCAAATGCAGTCTTCAGTCTATTTAAGCTGTCTGTGCTCCCATAAGATCCAAATGCATGTCTCCGAATGTTTCCTGGATTGAAGGTTTATAGTTTACACGAGTTTTACGAAACATAGGCCTTTTGTGTTTAGAGAAAATGAGCCAAACTCTACAAATTTCTACCTCTCTCTGCATTCAAAACTCATGCCATCATATGAATAGAGAATATGTTATTCACCACTACAAATATCTTGCCAGTAGGTTTCTGCCTTTTGCATTTTTTGTGTTACACATGTAGATCGGAGATCTAGGGGGTTGAACAGCAGGGAAAGAATCTTCTCGAGTGAGGGATCCAGCCGCCTAAAGGCCCCACGACAACTTCAGCACATGCATCCCCCGAGGCATGTGTTCAAGGGGATGGCAGTCACCTTCCTTTGCTTTCCCAAAAAACTCATCTGGATTTAGTAATGGGGAATGTGGTGGGGGGTATAGAACAATAAACTGGTTGATGGGCCAGATGCAAACCAGAGCATCCCAAAACTCACGTTGTACCAGATGACATCCAGTACCTGTGCTGCTCTGGTTCATCGCTCTGCTCGGCTGGAATGAGGATGCCATGTAGTGTGTCCAGGAATGTGATGAGGAGGGCGGAGTTGTAGGGACCAAGGTGACCTGGATAACAGCTGAGCACATGGTGATGTTCCCTCGTCGTCCCCTTCTTTTGGCTACGTTACAGTCATTTGATGTTGTGTTTTTCTAGTTAATTCTTTTCTGTCTGTACACCATTTGGGTACAGTGGTACTTTAGAATCAGATGTGACCCATGTGCTTCTGAATGGTAGTTCAGGATCCAGCAGAGGGCAAGGCTTGCATGCACACACACACACACACACACACATAGACCACAACCATACACATTAGTACACTTACATCAAATAGACAGGCATGGGCATACAAGGACACTCGATTTCCATATGCAAATGACAATTGATCAACCTTTATACACATCCACAACCTTCTGACAAATGCTTAAACACACACACACACACACACACACACTCGCCTTGCCACACATCCGTGCACACGCTCACCCAAAGGCATGCATGCACACACAGACCCCTACACACAACAAAGACTGCAAGACCAGTACATCTTGCTCCAAATGCAAATATTACACCTGCAAATAACACACACACACACACACACACACACACACATACACACAGAAACTCACATGCTGCCATTCATGTGCAGTATGAATAGATCACCATCCATCTGTGAAACAGCACAGTTCAAAGAGAAAATATGGCACATGTACATGAGTTAGGATTACAAATATTGCCTTCCATTATATTACACATTTCTCACAGGAAACATTAGACACTTTGCTTTAACTTAGAATTTATATGTCAATTTTAATTCATAAAACATAAAAGTAAAAGTATCTGAAGACATGAAGAGAAACTAAAGATATATAGTTTCTATATATCTACGTATAAGTGAGCATATGCTAAAAAGAGATATAGCATATATGATCGTGGCAGATATACAGTAATTAAGTCATAAATACAATAAATGCTCCTAATGAGGTCAGTATGGACAGAAAAAAAACTGAAAAACTTGCTGAACACTCAGATTCCACTGCAGAATCATTTAAGTGCCAATGTAATTACACTGCAATAGAATGTGAGGATATGATCACCTTTTATTTTTAAATTAATGATAGTCAATGTGCCTGCACCTCATACAACCACATAACTGCAAACTGCAATCTCTTCAAGGTACACGCCTTAAGCTCATCAGCCAGTATTCTGAAGAAATATCTATTTCAGTAGCTGGAAGGTGGTTTTAGTTTTCATCCCAGAGTGGTTTCATGTATCTGGGGTGATGTTCCCTCAATCAGAGGACCACTGTCATACCTGGAGATTTGACCTGCAGCCATCTGACCATTGACTGACATGCAAAACCCTCTTAAAAAACCATTGTCCGTGTCCAGTCTCTGTGACAGAAAGCACCTGAAGATAAATTAATGAGACATCCATGTCCACGCCTTTCATCTGCAGTAATTGATGCTCGCTGCAAAGAAGTGAAAGGTTAGGGGAAGCCCGGTGCTGCTAAAAAGTCTACATCAAATATTAATGAAGAGGAGCCTGGGATGATTCAGTCTGTGTATTATTAATGATGACATTGGTAGAGTCAAACAGAGTGAAGGACACTGTCTGTGGATGGAGCACAGTTTAGTTTAGCCCCTAGCTAAGTTGCTGACATTTTATGAATTCATATATTGCTTTAATTTGGACAGTCTAATTAGTGTTTGCAAACATTTTTAATAATCTCTATAAAAAGCAGAGAATTAAAACACGAGTTTGTGATGTTAAATGTAAAGCCTGGAGCTGCTCCACAGTGTGGAAATCCAAGGGAACAGGTGGCAGCGAGACAATGTGGGGGGATTTTCTGCTGTATTTTCTGGTACATTTTGTTTTTGAGAACTAATACCACAAATATTAGTCAAAACAATATGTAGCTCAGAATGATTTGGTATCAAATATCACAGATTACAGGAATAGAAATGAAGCTGCATTCTGCTTCAAGGGTTTATCATAGCAGATTATGTCTCCTCAAACCTACTGAGACTGGTCGTTTGTTCAAACTTTTCAAACTTTTAACTTTATTAGTGGCATATGTTCATATTTTCCTGATGCGATGCAACTTTTCACAGTTGTGCACACACTGACTGTCCTCACTGAACAACAAAGACTCAAAGATTGTGTGGCGTTGTTTTAACCCCATAAAACCTCAGCCATGATCTTTCCCAGACTTCACCAGACCTCAGCCTTAGTCATCGGGAAATAAATTGTGACCTTAAGTTTTGACCACATTAAATCCCAGGGACATCTATGAAAACTATGAAAATAAATACCCAGAAGGACACAAAGACAACAATATTGGCTTCTATGTGCAACTCCATCTGCTCAATGCTAATGTAATTAATTTCACAACTCAGTGACAGAGATATTGAGGTATGTCTGTTTTAAACCAATTCAATTATCTACCTAATCTAACAAGAAATCAATTGCATCGTATTACTGCGAAGCAAGCAGAGGAGATATTTGGGATGCCTCTCAGATCTGAGAAGATAAAACCAATTTAGGTTTATCTCTGTGTCAATTGTTTTTTGTTTTTTTCAAAAGTTTAAATGAGTACATTTCTGAGGCCATTAAGTCCATGAATGTTTTACATTAAAAGGAATCTCTAAAAAGGTGAACATTCGCAGATGTTTTTGTTAATGGCATTTTTCCACATTTAAATTAATAATTAGTTCATTTCATAAGATTCATTTTCTAAATATAAATTACTAATTTCCAAATGTTTACATGAACAACAGATAGTGAACATTAGACATGCTAAACATCAGCACAGAGCCATGTGCAGGGCTGTAGACTCTTATTTAAAGGACCAGTGTGTAGGATTTAGCTGCATCTAGCGTTAAGGTTGCAGATTCCAACCAAATGATAACCCCTCCGCTCGTCTTTCCCTCCTAATTCTGCAGGAGAACCTATGGTGGCCACAACACTTGCAAAAACCACCAAAGGCACTCTCTAGAGCCAGTGTTTGGTTTGTCCGTTCTGGGCTGCTGTAGAAACAGAGGGCTCTGTGGAAGAGGACTGGCTGCCTCTGTAGATATAAAGGGTTATGAGGGATGTATATTTTATTCCATTTGTGCCAATACATGTGCCAATAAATCTTACACAGTGGTCCTTGAAATCTATCTATCCTACTATCATTTTTGTCGGTCGTTTTTCTTTCATAAATTATCTCTTTTTCTTGAGTCTTCAGTAAAATCTACCCTGAAGATTACACTCCTGTGTTTGATGTGTTTATTGGAGCCGGCATGCTCTGGTTCTACTAACTCGAATGGTATTTGCACTCCTATTCCTTCTGGCGGAATGCCACAATTCAGTTGACTTTCATTCATCAAATGGCTGTCTGCACAGGCTGCACAAACTGAGCAATAAGTCCTTTTTGTGACCCAAATATTATAACACCAAG
The DNA here is from genome assembly GCA_036023655.1 of Nannoperca australis. Taxonomy (NCBI): domain Eukaryota; kingdom Metazoa; phylum Chordata; class Actinopteri; order Centrarchiformes; family Percichthyidae; genus Nannoperca; species Nannoperca australis. The sequence continues at coordinate 31,063 of JAVQJD010016801.1, read as the reverse complement.
GCCCTTCCAACATTTTATTACACTCGAACAGACTGGCAAGGTTTCTTTGAGATTATTTTATTATGAGGAGGAATTCTGAAACACACCACTAGATTACTGTAAAATGGCCAGTTTATTCAGCTGTGTGCATGCGTGACATCAACAAAACGCTGGACATGTAAATGGAAACGTATTGATTTTCATCCTCTGCTTGCTAACTATGAGGATAAAAAAAACATTATTAGTATAAAGTAATGAGGTGTTTAGGGAAAAGCTATTTGTCATCCCCTTTGACCTCTATCCCTAATCAATGTTTTCAATTTGTGTGCCGATAAAAGCGAACAGTCTTAATGCGAGGACTCGACAAAATCCTACAGGGGTCACATTAAAAATGCAAAGTGTGGTGTATATCTCAAGTGTGCTGACTGGATGTTGTCCAAATATAATATTGTACCCCCCCCCCCCAGCAATTATAGGGATCACTGGGAGGGTGGTGACTGCGAGGAAATGAACTCAGGATCAATCTCGGCACTTATCAGGATATAAGTGAGTCGGCCGAGGTTCAAGGAGACTTCAGGAATCTGTTTGGCACCTGACGCAGTGCAGCTGTAGCTGGGAGAGGATGGCTGCCAATCTCACTCGACTTTCCAGCCCATTTAATTATGCTGTGCCTTTCCTTACATGTACCTCAGACGCACATTTTTGAACTTAGAGCACTTCATCAACAAACTTTCACAGATTCCTCATTCATCACGGATTTTCCTTTTTCCGTAAGGTCTCATCTTCTTGTTATGTATTCTGTAGCAGAGACAAGTATTCAGGTACAATGATACAATCTGTTTTCAAAGTCAACGGGTGATGAATATCTTCCGTTTAATTCTACAGGCACTCTATGCAGCTAATATTCCCAGCACTGGTATCTGCCTTGCATTATAAATGGCACAAGTCCTGCTTTGATCAGTGGCATCAGACAACAAACATTTAAGATTTCATTTTAAAAGATGTTTGCATTGATTGGCGTGAGGCGAATTTCAGTCTAGTGAGATCAAATTTCTTCCACATTTTTAATCATAATACCTATTACAGACCTGAGTGCATCCACAGTTGTTAAGAATCTCTTAACACACTTCTCCATCTAAATCAATGCGGTACATTGTGATGTAAATTACAGTTTGGGCTTTAGGTTTTCAGCTGAGTGATTGAGAGTTCAGACAGCCTGAATTATGAGCCAGGCTTTTCTAATGGTAGCTCATAATTTCACAGATCAATGAGCATTATCTATAGTAGTAAAAAGGTTGAATTTGTAATGGTGCCAAACTCAATATTCCACTCCCATTCTTCAGCAAGGAAACGGCCTTTTGAATCCCACTGTGCTGCCAAGTACCACCTTTTGAAATACAGGATATCTCATTGTGCTGTGTCTTAAACCACTTGTCTGATATTCCATCTGAATTGAGATTTTGCTTCACCTCATTTCGGAGGCACTTAATGTGCAGCTCACCAACACTGAATTACCAGGCAAAGCAAGGAAAACTGGGCAACTGCCCTCCGAGCCCAGAGCACAGCGCCCCAAGGGGAGGTTCAATGTGTGTCAATTGTTTTGAGCTGATTTGAATACAGAATACAGATGAGAGCAGGAGGAATAATTTGACATTTGGTTAAATACACTTATTCACTTTCTTGTGGAGAGACTAGAAGATCAATAGCACTCTCACATCTGTCTGTTAAATATGAAGCTTGAGCCAGGAGATAATTAGCTTAGCTTAGCATAATGCCTTGAAGCAGGGGGAAACAGCTAGCCTGGCTCTGTCCAACAGTTAAAAGTGTGTCTACCAATAAAAGCCACAAATGAACATGTTGTATCTCGTTTGTTCTGCGCACAAACACAAATGTAGAAATGACACATTTTGACAGTTTACACCAATGTGACTAAACAATGTGTGTATTGTTTCCATAGCAACGACTATCTGTACTTCCGTTCTGACTGCCATTTTTTCAATCTTTTTTGTAGCTGTATATATTTTGCAGCATCTTAAAATGTGAATGAGGATAGTGATAGTGAGTTACTTGCTACAGTTGCATTTGTAGTATTGATGAAATGGTGAAAACGAGAGTGTGCTTCACTACAAGCTGATTGGCTGTTGAAACAAAGCTGTGAGCGACGTGATAACGACGGGCGCAGTTCACACCATTCGTCACTTGCTTTATTGTGTGACCGTTCCTGTTAATTGCATTGGACTTCTCAGCAATCACTTTCTTGAGTACAATGGTATTATTGTCAATATGAATTGTAGCCAAAACTAAAAAAATAAAGTTGTAATAAACCTGAACTATTCTTCAACAGAGGCTCAGCAGCTCACTTTTGCTCAAGGCTCGAGGTTAATCCAGCAATGCAACTCACAAAAAATTTTGATAAATTATTTAAGTGATATTTTTGTTTATAATGTTCCAGCTCTTGATATAAACACATGTATGTTGCTTAAAAAAAGAGACTCTGGTGTAAAGGCGACAATTAAGGCCAGCGATTGATTATGTTGCAATCCTCTCCAGCAGGATGGATATGTACAATCTGTAAACTCAGCATAATATTTTAACTAGCCACAAAGGTAATGTCTATCCCAGAATAATAAATAGTTTGCCCCAACACTCAAAGCAGCTTTCTCTTCCTCATAAAGTGTTTAAAGAGCATGAAATTCAAACCCAAGTAATGGAAGCCCGACTGTATAATTGTGCTCTTGTCTCATGCAGAGGTGCCTTCATTCCTCACTTTGCTTCAGGCCATTTCTGATCCAACACGAGCATCCAGAATAAGAAGCAGTGGGAATGCAATTTACAGCTGGTGAGCGCATCCTTAGATATTTCCCCAAAAGACATGCACGGGTTAAGCTATTGTGATCTGCACAGGGCAGATAAATAGAGTCCTGCTGGGTAGTGAGGAAAAGAAAACACCACTTTTTCTTCAAGATATGTTTACTGGACCTGCAGGGCGAGCATGCATAATCGGGGTGTAATCCAGTTAATACATTGCCTCAAAATATCCTGAGCAAGAAAACAGCTATTTATTTGTACTATGAGATGTTGCATATTAAATGATGCAGCTCATTGAGCTGAACTCTGGAACCACGTAACTAAGATGAGGTGAAAACATTTATTGATTTGAGTCTGCGCTGAAAATGCTGATTTATTGATGTACTAGGACTAATAGGGGGCCTTGAAAGAGCATCCATCACCAGTGGCGTGTGGCATTGATGGCCTGAGAATGTGAGGCAGTTTTATAGACACATTATGAGCAGACTGTCTGAGCGTTTTTAAAGCTGCATCACTCAGGGTGTCAAACAAAACCGCTATACATGCATTCGCTTGCAGTATTCCTCTGCTAAGCATGACCATACCAGCAATAATCTGTGGTTCACACACTAACACACACATTATCCTTTAATACCCAAGGCTCGACCATTTGATGCACAATCGCCCTGTGAATACTGTGTTAAATACTGTAAGCCTTTCTGTTATCTTTCCTTCACATTCTGCCTTCCCTCGAAAGGCTCCTTGTTAGCTAGAAGTCCCAAAGATGTCAGTGCAGAGAGAGGAGACGCATCAAAGTGCCAAGTATTGTGGTGGCTGCCTGCAACACCCTGTTGGCTTGAAATTCCAACCCTGCGCTGACGCCTACGCTGCCTCGAAAACAGCTACAGTAATTGCAGAGGGCTATTGTTTTTCTTAGCTGCAGAAATAATTGTGTTTACAAATGGTCGGTGGAAATCTGAGACTTGAGAGAGACACAAGGTCAGATCGGAAATGACAACTACAGAGCTCTCCATTTGTACCATATCCTTTTAACACCAGACACAATGTGTGTAGAATTGAGCTTTTAACTGTCACTTCTTTGCACTCTACAAAAAGGTTCAACAATGTGTGACATTATCCCAGATTTATCTGCACCTCTGACCATTCAAACATAAACACGCTTTTCTCTTCTGCTTACAAGGCGAACCAAAGTCTGTTTCAGACCAAGTTTCAAAAACATCTGCTGGTTTGTATATTGCTCACAAACAAATAAGCGGTGCAAGAAAGCAGGAGGCGAAAGTATCTGTTCAATTTCAAATTCAAAAACCTACAAAACACCACAGTATCTCTAACATATGGCAAAACTTTAACTCAATTCACTCATGCAAGTGAAATCAGTCAATGTTCTTTAATACAGCCTTGGAGGACAGGTCAAATGGGAATTAATGCTTCAAGCTAAGAGAGCAAATTTAATTCATGTTCTTGTAATCAAGTGCAGGAGGAAGATAGGTTTCACCTCGCCATGATGAGTATGGAAATTGGATCTCAAGAGCTTTTAAACAAACTTTAAGTACAAAGATTAGACTTAACTTAACAGAATCTGTGAAAGAACGACATCCAGACATACACACAAGCTCACATGCACACCTTCGCTACACACAGCTGTAAAAAATATATGGGTCCCAATCTTATGAGAACTATAAAAAAGTACAATAAGAAGAGCATCCTCTTCGTCACCAAGAGAAATGCACAGTGTGAATGGTTTTACTGCCCATAACTCTCTACATAAGCTTACTTTTCATGGCACAACAGACTTGGAGATGATCAGGTGTGTCTTCCCAGCCAAACAGAGAACAACAGACCTGCAATTTAATTTGGAGGTGCAGTCAAGCAAGACAGATGAATCGTGTCATCTGCTGAGAGGCAAGCAGGTTGACTGATCAAAATTCTTGAGCTAATGTATTAGAAAGTCAGACAATAAGAAAAAAAACTCAATTGAGTTCCTTTTAGACTGGATTAAGTCCAGAAGACATGTCTCTTGAGCGTCTGTATAAGGAAAATCAGGAAATCAGTTATTCAAGAACTTGTCAGCTGTCAGGGCGTCCAGGACGTCAATGTTCAGTACCCCATTTCTGAAACCTGGCATTCTGAAAAACCAAGTTTTTTTTTTACATGCATAGGAAATCGTAGAAGTAGTAGTTGTACTGTGTGTTTTTGGTAAAATTCTTCTTATCAAAAGTATAAAAAACAGGAGGAAAGAAGTCAGTATGGAGTCCAGTTATGAAAAGTCTACTGATCAACTATTTGTTCTAGTTTTATCTAGGGACACATTTATAGTATGACAAATGCCACACGCAGCAGCAGTTATAAGAGAGTTTTCAATGCATTTAGATGGACCTTTAAAATACACAAAACTCAATAAAATACATACAAAACAGCATAAAACCTGTTATTACATGCCTAATGTAATACAATCTTGAAAGGTATAAAAGGTATAATACTTTTCAAGGACCATAGTTTAGCATGGTTTAGTCCTTAAATCCAGCTATTACATGGTGATGTGCTTAGTGTTTTAGTAATTCTAATGTATATGCATACCTATATATAGACTGTAGTTTCCATTCATTTCTGTAAAATATAAAAATCAGTCAGCAGACTCTTGAGGCTTGCTGAGTTCTGCATAGTAACATTATTGTTGTGAGGCGGCACAGAGACTTTAAAAATCTGTCAATAATGTAACATTTCCAGGAGTCTGCTTATGGATTTTCCCCCTGCAAGTAACATAAAAGTAATTAAAGTAATTAAAGTAAAATTTAAGTAAAAATACATAAAACCTGTAAAACTGCATTTGAAGGAGAGAAACTAAAACTTGCGAACATACTGGTGGGATGTTAAAGATCAATTTATAGACTATCTGTTAAGGGCTTCAGCTCTTTAAAGCTATACATGACATCTGTGAAGAAACAGCATGAAGACCACAAGGACTGTGAGTGGCCAGCTTGTGTTTTCTCCTACAAGTTTCTTCTCCTTCTCAATATGATGCTGTGTGTCTAATGAAGCCATGTCTGCACTGCAGACTTGATCGCTACTCTCCATCACAGTGAACAAATGAATTTAAACACTGCGATTGCTCGACAAAAATCTACAGTTCAGTAATGAGACAAGGCAAACCTTTGCGTTGTCGCTCTTTATCACAAAGAGAAGAAAATACTGTGAACACAATAACTGCGGGGAATATAATTAGAGTGCGATACAGCCTGTTTGTGCATAATACATTTATGTAGTGTTGCAGTAAATTTTTCAAACGGTAAAACCCAATGCTGAATTATGCACAGCAGGACTGCCATAACCGCTGCACGAATCCATGCAGCTTTGCATGACATTGCTGCGTCTTAAATCGTCGATTTGGATCAATAATGTAAGTTCAATCAATTTCTTTCTTTTTTTACCATTGGATCAATTATTTTGTCTTAGCAAACAATACTTCAAACTTTCATATCCCTTTTTTCAGCACTGAAGGTCAAATTTGAACCAAATCAGCGAGTTGGCTGTGAGATGATCAGAAAAGCCTTGTTAAAGCAACTGACCGATATTCGTGTGGTGGGTTCACATGCTGTCTTTACTGGACTGAATATTCACTATTAAAGCAATGATATAATGTCAGATCACCTTATTAAAGCTGATGTTGAATAAAGTCCAACTGTGCTTGTATAAGCCTCAGTCCACCACTCTGGAACAGAAATGCAGAGGCTCAGTCGGGCAGTGACAGCACAGCAGGGGCGAAAACAACTGAGCCACAGGGAGCTACCAACGGCAACTTGTTCTTCAGGGGGCGTTTTACATGTTTTTACAAGTCAGGTCACCATGGTCCACACTTGTTTTCCCCAATGGCATTTGTGGATAACCTATCCCACACAGCTGGATCTGAACCGCTTCTTATAACTCAGGATTGGTCTATATGGCACATATTTGTAAAACTGGCCAGTTACATCAACATCAACATCAGCAGACCTGGAATAATTTCTGCAATGCAACATGAGACCATATTAGTTAACAGTATGGTTAGCTGGCCACTTCCTATTTTGCAATTCAATACCAGAGAATATAGAGCAAATACTCACGATGTTCCACAATTCCAGTGAAATCAACCATCATGAAGATTGATCCTTCTGGTGTGTGAAGGTGTCACCCTACAAACAGCCTGTCTTATGCTAGTCAACAGAAACCACCTTCATTTGACTCCAGTGCTTTCAGAAATCTCAATGGTGAGGAGATGAGAATTTTATGCAATTTGTATTTAATACACAGCACTCAACAGATGCACCATTCTACATGATCATAAAGCGAACCAGCCTCAAGAGACTGAGAGGCTAGAGTGAAACACAGAGTTTAACTCTGCCACATTTAACCCAGGGCCAAGGCTAAATCTGAGGTTTAACCCAGAGTTGCAGGATGGACAGTTGCCAAAGTCAGTGCAGAGAAAGTGCAAGTTTGTGGGACAAAGTGTTTGAAATATAGAAATAAAGGTCTAGTTATTTTAACAACCTTAAAAAAAACATATCTTCTCAATCATCTACTTGTACAGCTGTTTTATTACTTAGATTGTTGCCTTTAATAGGATGGTATGGCATACAATGTAACCTGATTCTCTGCTTCTACAGTTTACAACAAGCAATGTAATATGGTTGCTGTAGTTATGATGGCTACTAAAAGTAGCTACAATAGCCCCTTTCAGCCAGTAGCTGATGTGGTAATGTTCAGTTTGACCTGCATGAGTAATATTCTAACCTAAGAGCTGCAGCAAACTGTTATGTTCTCACTGGTCGCTCATGATTACTCAGCATACTGTGTGCTAAAACATCTAGAAGAAGCAACTGCTTTTAATGTTTCAGTCTTTCAGACATATTTCTATGTACTATCGAAACCTTTTCTGGGACACTGACACATTTACACTGATGAAGTCTTTTGGATGAGAAAACGTCTTCACGGCAGAAAAAAAACCAATTGCTTCTGACAGATTACTTTTTGGTATTCTAATCACCCAGATGACTAAGAGTGTTTATAGACAAAACACTGAAATCAATCATATACCCTGTAAAAGGGGCACGATGTGATCTGACAATCTGATCTTTACAAGACCATGAACGTACCTAATGTATCTAGAGCCACCTGATTGTGGTAAGAGGAGAGAAAGAGATTCTTTACAGACAAAGAAGAGAAGATTGAAGTGTGGGAAATGGCAACATTATAATAATTACGTACTAACAGAGTAATTTCACTTACAGATGTACACATTTTCACAAGTTCACCTTCACTATTTTCTATAACAAAACACAAGTAATGATATTTGAAGGTGTTCTCTGAAATATTTATTGTAAAAGGATCTGATTCATTTCACATGCAGTCAGGACAATGTAAAGTGTCTGCAGTTAATAAGCATATAGCCGACTAATGCAATTCAGCATTTTGTCACTGACATTTTGTGCCTACGCTATGTAAGAATCTAGTTTACATACTCTCTGTTATTGAGAGTGTACTGATGTGTAAAAATCAAACCCTTTTAAAAGAGAAGAATTTTCCAAGTCAGTGAGTAGTGCTGCACATTGACCAGAAGAGGAAGAAGAGGTTGATTGATTATTTCATTTAATCTGGCTGCCACACCTCCACACTGTACCAATTCTCCTCCCTTCTCCTTCCGCCTGCAGTCTTTTACACTTTAGCATGGCTTTCATCATTACTGTAAAACACACTGACACCTTCAATTCCTCTTCATATCTGTGGCAAATAATTTCCATCTCCACAGCTTTGTTCTCCCTAATAGGCAATAGAATTGCACTAAACTGCTCAAGCTTCTCCATCTCCATTCTGCTGTGAGGAGTCCATCCATTAGCCTTGCACCTCATTGCTCCAAGCACCTGACCCAGAAACCAGGGGAAAAGCAGTGAGGGCCTCAAGCATTCATTCATTCAGTGCACAGAGTTGTGGTGTGCTGGCACCAGTTATTGGCTTTTAGGCAATGTGCCTGCACTGCTTTGTGTTATTGATGAGATTTAAATTATACCCGGGGACAATGTTTTATGCTTTAGTGCATCAGAAGTCAGTTGGCTGTGAGCGATGCCGAACCACTTTACAAAGACCACACACCACATTATTCAACAAAAGTTTGAGTATTGAGCTAGTCTAACTAAGCTTTGATTTCCCATCCATTTTTTTGCCAGTGGATCAAGCCATAATAAGTACTCAGTGAATACTCTCACTTTAAGAGTTCAGTAGATTTAGGAAGCTTACAGTGTGTGACCTTTGGACAGGATGCAGGTTACACTACACTGATGAGGATACAGCTCTCTTTCTTCCAGGTGATTACCTGTCAGCAGGGTGTAATGCGATGTGGACATTATTATGGAAACATTGATAACACAGAAACTGACAAAACCAAACAGAGGCCTCGTGTTTGCAGTGATATTTTGCTCTGGAGAAGCTGTTTAATGTTGTCTCAGAATAAATAGCAGCAAATGGTTCCAAAAGAAGGAGAAAGAAACAGTCCTGTTACTTATTTTTGGAAGACTGAAATGGTTCTATTTATGCTATAAGCCAGCTGCAGCTGAGAGCTTGTAGACTCGGTACACAGAGGGAAAGAGGAAAATAGAAGTCACTTCTTCAACCACTAAATAGGCAAGGGAGAGACTCACCAACTGGACTCATTATTTAGAGTATTTTAAGTTGGCAAAATGTTCTCTGTTCCTGTTCAGTTATGAACTATAAATGCTGTTCTGAGACCCATTATGCCACAAATATTTACTTTTGTAATTTATTATTAGATTTTTTATGTAAAAAAGAAGCAGTCTTAGTTCCCACCAATGATTTGCAGCTGCCAAATGGGCATCCAAGGTCTGTGCAATGTATTTATTGTTATCTATCCTCATGTCCACAATCACATGGGGGCTATATTTGAACAACAGTTTGGATGAAACTTCTGTCCATGCATTGTGTTCTTGAGAGTGGACAGAAGAGACTGTGGTCTGGTTTGCCTGTTGGCAGAGGCAACACAGCTTAAGATACGTTGTTATATACAACCACACTGGACATTTAAAACTGTTTCATTTTATCCTAGTGTTGGCTAATGGAGTTGCACCTTGTGTGGCCAATCAGGCCACTCCGTGGACATGCTTGTAGGTAGGTCAAGTGGTGCAACACTTATATGATACGGGAAAAGCAGTAACCTCAAGTTGAAGGCTGAGGCTGAGGATGACACTCTCTTCAAAGCTCCAAGTTTCTGACCTTTCCCGATAGAGATGTTGGCTCAGAAAATTGTTGTGGGATGAACACTGTCTATTCTTACATTTGCAACACTAGCTGGTGACCATCAAAGTGCAGATCCAGCTTGGAAAGAGTCCTCTCTCATGCAATTGTCATCATTTTACAGGTGTAGATCTCTATTTAGATCCCCTCTTCTTCTGGTCAGTGGATGTTTTATGGGTGCACATCATCAGCATACAAGTAGAGCACAGTCTCCCAAACATTAACAAGGTCATTCATGGGGAAGGAAGGTAGGAGGTAGCTCAAAGCGGGAAACTAAAAAAGTTGGGGGAGCCAAAAAATGGCAAAAAACAACAAAATATATTTTGATTGTAATGTTATACTACCAAAACAAATGTGTTGCCATCAGTGAATCCCATTACTTTTGATGCTAATAGATGATGTTGAATTAAAGAAGATGTGGATCAATATATACATATTCATGTCAGTCCATATATTACCTTCACAATGTAATAATCCATTAGGTAGAAACCCAGTACCGTGAAGTATTTCACTTCTCTGCTCAAGATGGAGACTTCACATTGTCCAGTGTCTGGTGGGTTTGACACTTTATTCTCCGGAGGTTAACAACACTGAAGGAGAGGCGTATTGGATGCCAGCTTAACAGGAGTGCAATCTGGATTGGTATTTAAAAGATAATGGTGAGGCAAAAACCAATTAGCTTTGTGCTCTGTGGCTGTCCAGCGCTCACAGCTGTTGTCAGTGCAATTACAGGGTCATTCCTGCCTCCAGGTATAAGCCTATATCTTGACATCAGCAGCTAATTTAGCTGCAAAGATAATTGTGGAGATGATTATTGCTGCTGAGTGGAAGATGTTAAACGTAAAAGTAAGTTTGAGTTTTGAGTTGTTGTTTTTTTAATTATCTCTCGTTATAAAGTGATAAACACAGCCACAGACCCTGTAGAAAGCGTTTTTGATGTCTGTCACCAGCCCGTCTCACAGAACAAATATACTTCTGTTTTGTTAAGTTGTATGAATCCACACTGACTGAACCCAGGACCCCCTGCCTTTTCTTCTGTCCCAAGTGTGTTTGTTTCCACCTCTGGCCCTCTTAGTGAAGTGTAACCTCTTCTGCTGTTTACATGCTGTTAAGTAACCTAGCTGAGCGTTGAGTTTGTGTAATTTCGCTACATTTGATCTTTTACTTTTAATTTGGAAGACCACAAAACATTTATTTTAAAAGAGCGATTACTTGCTAATGTGAGAGTTTGTAGTTTTTACGTATATATGTTTTTTTCTCAGTGGGAAATAGAAACATCTCCATTCCCCACAGGACAATTTTATTTGTGTAAAAGCACAGAACATAAGATAATTGACTATTTTTGTTAAAAAACTTGCCCAGAGTAACATCAAAGAAAGGACAGAAGGAAATTCCATACTTAAGGAACATTTGATGCATCCGTTGTGTCAGATGTGCGTTTCCATGGCCACCCAGTGGTGTTTAAGACTGCTAACCACTCAGATAGAAATAAGGCCTTCAAGCTGAAGCCTGTGAAACCAACCTTCAGACCTGCCAGACTGAGTTCAAAGTCAACAGTCGACAGTCCATCATTAACAAGTAGACAGCTTGATTAAAGGAATCAGAATACGATCTCTGGGATGCCGCTCGACATTTTAAAGTCCCTCTCCAGCCAGTGTGACATTCTGTCTTCTGGTTAATGTTCTTCCTCAAACTGAGAACGGGAGCTTGGCTAATTCATTACCACGGCAACCAGATTGCTGTGTACACGTCAAGATCAACAGCTTTAGTCTATGGTCAACATAATTAGCATAAACAGCAGTAGCATGGATGTTAGTATGGACAGTGATAGCTTCTCAACATGCAGAGCCAGCGCAGCGCATAGTATCATAACGTAACGCGTGTGTGTCGGGGGGGGGGTTAGTTTCATTCACCAGCAACTAGCAAGCTGACTCATGAACCAGCAATATAGTTATGGTAGGTATATAGTAAATTTCCTCTTCAGTGGCAAAAATTTTGCACAGCCTCTAAATTTTGGGAGGATAGAAAATTAGGAAAAATGTAATAATGTGTTGTTGTATATTATTAAAATTGAAAACTGCTAGAAAAGATACTGCAACAGAGTATTTCAAATGATAAAAATGCCTATAGTTTTTTCAGTAACATGGTGGAACACAACATGTGTATGTATTGTATTAGTCAGTTTAAGTCGAACACGTTTCAGTTTTATGCTGGAAACATGAAGCAAAACATCCAGCTTGGACGCAGAGAGGCTGGACAGTGCGCCTGCACACGCTTAGAGGATGACGTGTGACTTGTAGAATCTAGCAAAAGGTGACATTTTTTAAACTTAATCACAAAATGTTGTTATTTGTCTAAAAATACTTGGCAAACTGCAGATAAGTGGAATTACCGGGAAAAGACTCACTATATATATGAAATATAAAAATGTCAAAATACACTGGAGGGGGTTTTAACTCCTCTTTAAAGTGTCTTCTTTGGTGGTGCGACCATAAGAGGAACGAAGGTTATTAGCAGGTCATTATTAAGGATACAATGGTAGCTCAGTTTCTCTTACCACAGCTTTAATATATTCTGTCTCGCTGTTCTAGACTGACTAAAAAGTATTCTCCCATGTAAAGAATTTTTTTTTAACGATCTCACTGCAATCACTCCCATAACAAGACACAGAGGTTTCTTAAAATAGGCTTCAAGTGTCTCTTTTCTCTGACATTTTTACAGGTTGTTCTCTCCACTGGGCTGTTTCTTTCTCTCCTTTATGGCTCTTTTATAGCTCATCCACCTCCAACACAATACAGGTACACATACACACATACACAGCAGAGAAAACAACAGATAGAAATACTTATTCAGTAATTACTATAGTCCTTTTTATGTTTTCAAATATTTATGTGATGGACAATGTAATTTGCATTATACATATGCTCAAACCTGTTCGAATGCTTTCCTCCTCTTTCAACTTCACACATACGCACACACCAAACCCCTTTTTCTTTTTAATGTTGTTTAGCAAGTCAAACTAAAAGCCTGTGTTATTCTGTATGTTTTGTGCATATCTTTTCACATTTTTACATATATTTCACATCTTCCCTTGCAGATGTACACACACCCACACCCACGCCAGGACCAGCTGGCCATTAACAGTAGCTGGACTGTCTATAATGATTTCACCTGTCAAGTGTGATCCTGCTGCGTGAAGCTGCATACAGCAGAGTGCAATGGCCACCGGGAGTTTCTAGTCAGCTCTGACAAATGGCCAAGGCTGGCAGTGGATCAGCAGACTGGGGGGTGTCTGACTTATCACTCCACCAGCAGACACTATTACAGCCAGTGGGTTTGTCTGCAGGCTCCGGTACTCTCTCAGTCTTCTCACTCGCCCGTGCTGTATTTCGACTCTGTCAGCCTGTTTCTCTCACTTCTTATCACTTGTAATTCTAAACCGAAGTCAAAGATGCTTTATCGGCAATCCTCTTCAAAAATTTACCATACTGCAAAAATATGTCAACTTTTAATAACTGTACCCAGGGGATGATGACCCCCCCCCGGCGCCCAGTTACACGTTTACTGTTGCAGCTGCTCAAGTATAACCAGTCGTTTTATGCAACTGGAACTGATCTTGACAAGACCCAGTCCTGTCAGGAACCTTCACTTGGATTCGGCTTCATTTGCTAATTAAGACTTCAGGCTTGGGTCACACATTTTGTGACTGGCTGTGTACTCCAAGTCATTTTATTTTAGGGATGGATGTCTTATGTTTGACAGTATTTTTCTTTGTTTTCACAGTCATGGCTGTTTGGTAATTTTGACTTTATTATTTGGTCCAGGAAATCATTCAACTTGCATGTCATTGTGTGTGAAGTTTTATAAAATTTTTATTACATCATGTGGACCCACTTAACCATTTACCCGTCCCAAAAAGCAGGTCCCCAACAAGGGAAACAATTACATTTTATGGTTGAGTTTTTTGGTTAAATAAATAGTTTGACATTTTCAGAAATACACAAAAAAATTTTTTTACCAAGAGTTTGGTAAAAAGATTAATATTACTGCACAGTCTGTACAGTAAATATGAAGCTATCACCAGCAGCCAGTTAGCTTAGCTTAGCACATAGACTGGAAACCGGGGGAAACAGCTTCTCCACCTATTTCCAGACTTGGTGCTAAGCTTACTGGCTGCTGGCTGTGGGTTCGTATTTAGCGTAGACATAAGAGTGATACGGGCAAAAAAAATAAAGTATGTGATAAAGGGATAAAGTGGTTATCGTTAAGGTTAGGGGTAAATCTTCAGTCAGTATAGTCCGTAGTGACAAACAGAAATGAAAGTGGATGCTGGTCGAGAGGTCGGACATTCATTTCAGGCCCATGCAGACCCCTGGATGGCAACCCCCCCCCCCCCGAAACTTCCTGCCCAGGTTTTCCCAGCAAGCCTTAAAATGTAAAAGTTTGGTCATGAGAAGAGTTTACTGGTTGGAATGAAATCTTATACTAATAGAATAGATTATTTTGTAGCTCAGGATATCTCACTGTGCTTCAGGTGATGTCACATACTGAGGGGCTAAGCCAGCAGTGCTTTCTACCTCCCATATTGAATATTAATTGGAAAGCTTCTTCCTTCTGCATGTAAGGATCTTTCTAACTTCACTAATCTCAGAATCTGAAGCCACCCTCAGCAGTTATTAACCGTGTGAATTGAAGTGGCAGAGCAAATCTATGTGTTCATATTTGTGATTGTTTCTGTAGCAACTGTTACTGCTGCCATGTTGACAGCAAAACCACTTTTTAGGTCTCAGTGTTTTTCGGATATGTGCATTTGCGTGACTGTGCATCACAAGGACAAAGACACACACATGTATTAGAATTCCTACTGACAGGATACGGCTTTAATATTTAACGTTAGCTTATTTTGACAACCTAAAAACAACCTGGCTAAAATGAACTACTTCATTCAGTGCCAGTAGCCGCCAAGAGAAATTGCAACATGCTCTCAATCTCACCTGTTGTACAAAAAGCCAATTTTCTTTTCGCTCTACAAAATATGTCTGCACCTCTGTGTATTTCTGTCTATTCTCAGTCTGTTTCTCTGTCCTTTTCTAACTCTCTCTCTCTCACAGCCTCCCTCTTTGTCACTCTCCGTCTGTATCACTCTGTTGCTGACGTACATTTTTCTTCACAATACTTGTCTGGCTATGTACACACAGCACTGATTTCAGGCATCTTTGCATGATGGCTATTCAGGGAATGCCAGATGCTTTTTCATTGTTGATGTTGTTGTAAAAAGGCATGCTGTCAGTGAAAGAATGATACAAATCCTTCAGTGGGTGGAAGATACTGAACAAGTTTTTGTACCTTGTAGGAAATATTACACTGGTAGAACAATACTGTAGTAAATATGTTCCACAATAATAGACCCTAAAATGTATTTCTAGCAAGCATGTTGTGTTTTAGCACCTCTGTCTGGATCAGATTTGGATGATTTGCATGAAAAGCTATTCACAAACTCAGATGTCACATAGCAAGTTTGTTAGAAATTAAACAAACTTTCAGAACCGTGTCAGCTTTAAATGACATTAACAGTGTTTCCAAACGCGTTATGATGGAAGCATAACTGCTGTGCAGATTATTCACTGTTCACTGTCAGATGTGTTTATGTGGGGGGCAACAACAACAACAACAACAACAACAACATTTTAGTCAAGTTTGGAAAAAAGATCATGGTTTGGGTTTAACACTGTTCTCAAGACCTCATTCAAGGCCTGATTTCTTTTGCTCCCGAGTGGCCACAAGTCATATAATGTAGCTTTAAGATACTTAATACTTTAAGATAATTTAAGATACTAAAAGAAAACGTACAGCTGTAAATTGTGGCATATTAAAAATGTACAGCCAGTAATGATTTTGCCCACATAAACTGACGTGTATATAGATTCAAATTCAGCCATTTCTGTTTCTGATTATTAATGACAATGATTGTTACAAATATTTCTATTCGTATATACAGCGACTCCCTCTGCCTGTCTGCAGCTACTGCTGCCCTGCATCAGTATTGCAGCATGTTTTCTCAGCACCACCACCACCCAGCATCCACCTGCAGGCTCCAGCTGAGGGGTTTTAATATGTTTGCTCATCACTCCCCAATATCTCTGTGTAAACAGAGCTGCGGGGAGTGACGAGGTCGGAGCCTAGAAGCCCAATTTCTACTGTGTTCTGCTGTTATAATAAACATTTGAAACGTGAGTTGTCTCTGAAAATATATGGTGATGAAAATAACGCTTGTGTTTAAACATCACAGACTTACAGAAAATGTAGTTGTGTAGAATCGTATGTTTTGATTCTTACTTTTTTTGTGAGGCTACTTTTCAACAACAATTCATCCATTCTCTTAATGCAGACAAATAGTATTAACATGTTCATCTCCATAGGCTAGTTGACCTGACCTGCATGTGGGAGGAAACAAGTGGACACAAAAACATAAACTCCACACTAAAAGGTCATAATCAGGTTAGAACCCCACAACTCTCTTACTGTGAGGCAACTAGCCACCATGCAGCCCATCAATAAGTCATCACCTCATTCTCATTGAGACTTTCTAATCATTACCACAAACAAATGAGTCCATTGCCAAAAGGAATAGCAGCTTTTTTCGACTCCTACATTTTGCATTGTGTGCTACCAGGTCCGAACTGGCAGGAAATCTTCTGGCATGCCTGATGCACGCTGACTGCTTCAGGGCAGGAAAAACCAGCAGAGGGCATTATACGTCCAGAACAAATGGAGTTAAAGCGTCCAGAGTTTCTGGCAATAGCAGCCAGAGAAAGGTGGAAAGAAAAGTAATCTTCACCATGTTTATCCCTTCAAATAACCAAAGAAAAACAAAGTTATGTTGAGTGATGCATGGCAGGGGACGGACAACACTGTGCAACATGAGCAGAGGTGAGATAAGTGATAAGTAAGTGTAAGACAAACAATAAGTTACATCAAATCAGGCAAAATGCAGTCTGTTAGCATTTCAAGTTGGAATTTGTGGTTATTATTTCTACTTGTGCAACAATCAGCATGGTCATATGGTGACACTCACACCCCGCCGCACAACCTTGCACTAATCGCCACAATTGGTGTGAATACAGCCTGAGTGTGTGTGAATCGGTTTGTATCAGCTATGCACATCTTCCCCCTTTCTTCTCTTCTCCTGTAAAAATGGATTCACTCCAGAGAAAGTCTTCGGCTGTCTGCTGTCGATAGCATATCTAAAAGCCTTTGAAAGGACATGGAAAGATTAAAACCAAAGCAACCGAGTCTAAGGTCAAAGAAGATGAGATGAGCAGCCAGTCAGGGCCAGATTAGCTCTGATACAAGATGCACCTGTAGAGCTGAAGGCTGTCAAGATCGAAGCAGCACAGAGCAACAAGAGCATGAAGCGTCATCAGGCCAGTGCACGAAAGACAGTGACAGTCAGTTCAACTGAAAATGAGCCAGTGATTTTAATGTATTGTAATACAATGCAAGTTTCACTGAGTTTGTTTACTTTTTTAATTGTTTTTAGTCTGCAAACAAGAATAAATGGAAAAATAATCCCACCTGATTTAGATGTAATCCAGATATGCAAGAGAATGAAAAAAACATGACAATTACTGTTAATGTAAAAATCTTACTGCTACACTAAAGGAATATAGTGCAGCTCTACTACTCTACTAAATGGGAATGATTTATATGGTGCTTTTAAAGCCCTATTATGAAAGATGCTTTGCAACTTTGCGCCCTTAAACTTCTTTGCTTACACAGCCAGACATCAAGCAACAACACAAGACATAGCAAGCCAACTAATATTACTTACTAGTCCAACAGCAAACAGGCCGGCTCAGTGTCTGTCCTGCAGCCTTTCATTTCTCAAAGTTCTCACCAACCACTGAAAGGGATTTACTCCTACTCTTACTCTCTCGATCCTCTTCGGTCTCTTCACCTTTGCCATGATATCCGTGCTGAGAATGCCGAGCTAGCTTCTTCTTATGGCTTGCTGAAGACCCATAGTTGGTTGAGGTGGTGTGTGACGTAGTGTTGCGTTACGCACTTCTCGTGGGAGATCGTACCCTCTCAACCCAAGTTACCGAGTGGAAGAACAGGCGTTCGGTGCGTGGAGGGGGAATGAAAGAGGCCCCGTTCTCATTATTATAATATCAAAATGATTCTGAAGCTGGTGTTTTAAGGTAAAATAGTTGCATAATGTTGCTTAAGTGCTTAAGTGCTAAATGAATAACCCAATCTTGTCAGAGAACCTTGATCTCTTTCGATCGGGTTCATTGTTCATTAGACGTGGCAGCCTCTCTACCTGGAGGATGGTGTGGGCGGTGGAGACTAAACATTAAGCACCAAACATTGCATTCAGAGCGCTTGAATTCTTGTTGTAGGCATCTCAACAGATGCTTTCTTTATATATTTTTCACACGGGCACAAAACAACAGACCTCCATATGGTAACGTGATGTGCAAACCTCTAAAATTTTAGGCAGATTCTGGAACAGTGGCGGTGTGAGTTTATTTTTTCTTTCTCCTTCATCTGTCACATTACTCTGCATCTCGTCCTCCCGTGTTTGTGCTGAGCCTTCTGTCTCTACCTGAGCTGGAAACTTAATGTTTGCTGTTTGCAACAGGCAGCTGTGCTATATCTGACTGCAGCAACAACAAGGTGTCACATCTACTTTAGATTGGCACCTGTCAAAAACTGTTACTGTATGACATTTGCTCCTGAACCAAGTATATAAGTAGTACAGGTACAAGTATATATTTTTGTATTTTGTTACAGCTATTAAATATTTTAGCACAGCCTCCTTTTCAGGATCATGTCTTCAGAATCACTGCTACATACCATCAAAACACAGACAAATAAGATAAACAGATAAACCGTTTATCTTCTTTGTCTGTTGTTTAGATTTTTCCTTAGTGAGCATTTCATCGTGGATTCAATCACATTTTCAGTTTTATATTGTATGAGTTAGTATAATGAATAATGTCACTGAATCATGTCAACATGTTTTCTATGACCACGCCAACACTTTGAACAAATGTGATCTTTTCCCCAAGGTTATTTTAAAAGAGACACTGTGGAGTTTTCACTGTGTACTTTTCTCACCAAATCCACTGTGTGTATCCTTGTAAACATTTGCAGAGGGCGTGTTGTGAACGTTTTGTGTCGTGCATTGTTTACCTCAGCTCGTCTTTCTCTCGTCGGTCATTGGTGCATATTACATTGAAACAATACGGTCACCAGAAACGTGCACCATGTGAAAGAGCGGTAAAAGAAAAACTCTGCAGGGCACCTTTAACTTTAGCAGTTTAAGGTGTTTGTTCACTGCAGTGACTCTGCATCGCCTGCACAATAGCAGCATTAGGAGAAGAGCTTGTGATGTCACTATTAGACTGGTCATGATTGAAAGTGGTGCATAATGTTTCCATCTGTTTCCTTCAGGGTCATTTCTAAAGCAGGACCACATTTTGCAGCTGTATATTTTAGTATCACTTGTATTTGTAGTTAATTGATGCCTCGTTTGTCTTGCCGAGTGAGGCTGTGCAGCGTGACTGGCCGGCTACATCTGGAGTCATTTTTAATGGATGGTGTTTGTGTTTGATCGCTGGTGGCTGGTGGCTCTAAAACTGGGGAAGTGAACAGAGCATCGTTTGAGACTTTGTAGACTCAAAGAAAAAACCAAAGAACTAAAGAGTACAGTGGAAAAACACTGTCCTGTCTAATGTTCTCAGCACCAACAAGTTTATGAACTGCACATCTCTTTTATTGATAATTATATATTTTGATTTATATTCTGACTGCAGGGAATGGTGCAGTAGGTCATATTATGCATATATCATTCTTATAAGTGCAAATGTTCACTAACAATTTCATACATATTTTATAGACTTTAAATTGTTCTTTTAATACTTATTTACTGACTTTTCTGGACATTGAATAGATTATATAGTTATAGTTATTGATAAATCTACTGGCCTTACTTATTATTTCCATGCCAAAGTTTCAAAGCTAATTCTCAGTTAAAGTTCCTCTTTTTCGTGTCAGAAGCGAGGAGCGGAGCCTCCCTCCCTGCACGTCTCCAAAGACCAGCTTCCTCCATTTGTAGTGCAGCGAGATGACTTGTGTTTGATGTAGATGCTTTTCAGATCTCCTAAATGATTTCAACGAAAAACCTGAATTTTGAATCTATGACACAACATGAAAACACGCTCAAAGTGCTTGTGGTCAACCTCCATCTGCAAACCCCACCCAAACTGCAGTGTGTGTAGTGCAGCAAAGTCAGACAACTCATCATTTGGAACATTTCTTTGCTGTTAAGAAGATTTGAGGTATATTTACTGAGAATGAATCTTTGAATCATTGTTTCTGGAAACCCATCTCACTCCATTCCTTCATATACAGTCAGTTATACTGTACGGGGCCTTTTGAGTCCACTTTATGAATCATTCATGAGAGGTTTGCATTACATTAGTATGAAAATGCATCTTACGTTTGGATAGGTTTTGTATTCATAAAAAAATATACATACCACTAGCCTCAAGGTAAATATTCTCCATTTCTGACAGTTTGATAAAGGAGGAAACTCTGTTTGTTATGTTCCATACCATACTGATCAGTTTTCAGTGTGGGGGCGAAAGGAAATCATATTTTTCATGATGTTTTCTGATCATTACTTTCTTGAAGGAAACATTTGTGTGTGTCCCTTAAATTGCCACCCATCAGCTTTTTATGGTGGTAATTTATGCATCACGTCCTCACATGTTGTTCACGCTGTGAAACAGTTTGCTTAGATTTTAGGCACCAAAAGTACTTGGTTAGGATGCAAGTTAAGTTTACGTCACGTGACTTGCTAACGTAGCTAAACTTACATAAGAAAGCGATGCAATCAGGGGACATGAAAAACAGTCTCCTCTGTGAAAGTCTATTAAGATGGTTATAGTTAGGACTTTTTTTATGTTTGTTTTTTTTTTAGCAGCAGTATGACTTTAATCTGTCCATCTTTATATACAGTCTATATGGTTTGTTCCATCCATCCACCCTGACCTCTTTATATTACCTCACCTGACGTCCTCCTTTGCTCCTGTCATCATTACTACAACCACTAGAGGTCGCCACCTAACACTAAACGTAAATGTAGTGTCCTCTGTCTCGTCTTGATATTTTTAAATAGCAATTCAGTCATGATACTACGGAAGCCGAGAGCGGCCATGCTTGCAATCTTTTTTTTATTGCCGTTATCTCGAGATCACGAGTTAATTTTTCCATTATCTCGAGATCACGAGTACATTTTTCCGTTATCTCGAGAAAACGAGCTTTGTTATCTCGAGATCACGACTTAATTATTCCGTTATATTTAACACAACACATTTCTAATAAATATAGTGGATGGGTTTGAAATTTGATTCATAAATATCGTTTATTAGATTATCAGGGTGTTTTCGCAGCGGTCTGTTCTCAAACTGTCTCAGCTCGTTTTCTCAAGATAACGAAATAATTAAGTCGTGATCTCGAGAGAACGGCATTAAAAAATGATTGCAAGCATAGCCGCTCTCGGCTTCCGTATGATACCAAGTAGCCATCAATATAAAATATATGTTGGGAGATAGTACCCAAATGAAAACCTTTTTTTTTTGTATGTAAAGATGAAACATTAGATTGTACGTTCATGTAAAACCATGTTTTGCATGTTTTGTCTGATGAGTTGTATTTTGTCTTTTGAGATGAAAACTGCTGCACTACACTGTCAGCACAAATACACACATTGTTGAGACTAAGCATCATTGAGTATGCTCTTTTGGGGCCTCTATGTTCAGCATCAGCACAAGTGATTTATTCTCATATCCAGGGTCAGTCCAGTTTGTCAACCTGCATCGGGAGTTTGTCGTTTTTAAAACTTTTAACAAATGCAGGTGGTCAGGAGTGATGCCTCCGCCTCGCTGATGATGAACATGGAGGCCCAGATTCAGTGGAGGTGTTCCAAGAGAATAATGCACATTGTTCCACGAAATGACCAAACCAGGATGCCATGTTCACGGCAGTCACCGCAGTCATTGTTATTTACATTCATGCTGCTTGCAGTATTTTAGCAATAAGCTATAAAGAATGTCTTGTCACCAGTCAGTCATGCATATGTGCAAAAAAGAGTTGGGCCACGTTTTAAAGACACGTAAATCACAACTCTTGCAAAGACCTGTTGAAAGGCTGCTGTCAGTGATGCAACAGACATCATCATCAGTGAGTCAGACAGGCAAGGGAGAGGTCTGTGCATCCTAGCAACTCGAATTACATTTTTAAATAATGTAGGGCAATGCACTAAAAAGATATTGCACTAGCAATGCTGTCTTGATGTCCACTTTATTATTTTATTATTTAATTTATACTGTTGTCTCACAATATGGTAATGGTTCAATCTCAGACACTGACGACATAATGCAAAACGTTGAGACATCAATAAAAAATGAGAATGAAAAATAAAACCAGTTAACCATTAAACAGTTTCCTTCAAATGTTGATTGTTCATTTGCAACAGCAAAGTTTATTATATAACAAAAAATCTGTTAATGAATTTATCTGCCGAGGTGCAAGTGTTTACTGACAACATGTTTCATTTTTCCTACAATACCCTGTCACAGAAAACAAAGCATGAAGAGATTGTTTAGGCACAGGGTCAGTTAGAGAAACATCATGGTTTTTGTTACGACAGGACATGTTCAATAAGATTTAACCAAAACCACATTGGTTTCCCCGAACCAAGATTATGTTGCCCAAACCTAACCACACACACACACACACTCTCACACACACACACACACACTCACAGAAAAATCAGGAAGTAAATCCAGGACTCTGGTGTCAAAGTATGTAAATCCATCCTGCCCACCTATTATTAATATATATATATATATATATTAGTATAACTAAACCTTATACAGTCAGAGATAAGATTCCTTTTCTTTTATTGGACTTTGTTCACTTAAATGTCAAAGTACCTGTTGGAACACTTGTCAGAACAGTTGTCTGATCATTTTAATAGCTAAAGGGTAAAAGAAATCTGAAATGCCTTCCTCAGAGCCACTGTTGCTTTAATCTGAAATACAAAACTGCTCATTGTTCTTTTCTTCTTTTCTTTTTTCACATTTTTAAACGAGCATTAGGAACCTAATCAGGAACCTCTCAGTTTCGGCAGCTGATGTGTTGCTATATTTCTAATATTATTTAAGTGTTTTACAGTAAGATTAAGTAACTGTAAATCTGAATTATCTTCAACATTTGATTCTCAAATTGTTCTCTTTCCTGCTCATGAATGTTGAATGTAATGCATACAGGATGGGCACATTAATATCAGATGATGAGGTTTTATTTTTTAACTGATTGATGATGCAACTTTAACATGAGCATGAAGGTCGTACTTCCAGAAATATAACAAGTTGTCGAAGATGGTTTTGCACAAAACATAAATTGCTGTCCTTTACATTTCCAGCTTGTCCTCTGCAGTTCCCGGCAGCCCGGTGAATTTCCAATTCACTCTCCCTGCCCGGACCTATTTTTCATCTTCTTTCACAGCTGTAGCATCAAAGGTAGTTTTTCTGTGTCCATTAGGCTTTTAATGCTGAGGAAACAATCCATTCTCTCACAGCAACGTCCCCTTCACTGTGCATTACCTCTGACCCTTCTCTGCTGGACAGCTCTCCCGCTGTGATTTCCTGAGTTGAAAGGTGCGGACTTAACAGGCTTTCTCGTAGAGCCAAAAAGAGGGGGTCGTTGGATTTGACATCTTGGTCGTGATAAAAGAGAACTGTTTCTCCAGCAGTGGGCAGGATTTGATTCACCAAAAAAAGCAAAGCTCTGTAGTGGATTATTTTCGCCTTGAAGAGCAACCGGAGAGATTTGTTGTCTTGTAAAGAAAGGAAAGTGGAAAAGGAAAAGTCACAGTCTGTAACCTGGTGATTTTAGTGAATCCTAATGACTTTCCAACATGGTGATAATTCCATGGGTGCTGTGAAAACCTCAGCAACCTAATCAGCAATCAGCAAACATTGTTGTTGACATATAATAAAAGATATTCCATCAGCCTTGTTAGCAGAGAGCAAAACACTGAAAGGGCACTGTTTTTTAAGAGCAAATGTGTGATAATATGAGGCTTTCGTTTAAGAATAGAAACGTGTTTTTATTCACAAAGAGGTGACAAATCCATTTTGTCGAATTCCAACTGAAAACACAATGTTGCAGTGGGGTGAACACACAGATCCTCAAGTGAACGCGCAATTACGCCAAATAATGAGCAATTATGCCAAGCTCCTCTCTGCCTCTCCCTCTTAAAACCATCCCAAATCAGTTTTGTATGAATGTGTAATTATTTTTGCTGCACAGTGAAAAAATAAACCAAACAAACAATTGGCATCCTTCAATTTGCTTGCTCATGGGAGGCAGTGTACATCTGAATGCGGGCTTTGTGTCTGCAGCCAGCATTGTGGCCAAACATCCAAAGTACGCTGGCACCTCTTCTCCCAGCCCTCACATCTGTGGGTCTCCAGAGCTTCACTTCACAAAGACGGGACTGGAAGATTACTACACGGGCCTTTTGCTTAACATAAGGTGCCTGTGTGTCATTGGTGATTTTAGACCCTTTTAGGGGAGTTCAAGCACAACTAAACTTCCTCTTAGCACCCCTAAATAAATAAATAAATAAAAAATATAATTTTCTGGAATAATTGGTAGCCCTCTAACGTTACATTTTGCCTGAGGGCTTAAATGCTTGTCAATTAGAAATCAGCAGTGAGATGTAGCTAGGACACTCCAGTCCAGTTGGTGGCAGTAATGCACTTCTAAGCTGGTTCACCAACCGCCAATAAACAGTAAAGAAGAAGGAGATGTAGCTACTGTGAATTTAAGATTTCATGGTGCAGAAAAACACAAGTAAAGTGAAACGTTGGCAAATAAAGTTGCTGAATGTTCTGACAAATAGTGTTGAGTCAAATTAATGGGCTGTTACTGTTGATTCCGTGTGTTTGGGGATGCATCAACATCATTTTACTAGCTCAAAAGCTAGCTAGCTAACGGCCAATGTTAGATCTTCTCTGAGCTAAGATGCTTGTGCATTTGGCTGATTTCAGATTGTAACCGTGGCAGTGCGTGGGTCACTTGTGTGGGGTTGCTGTTAAAGTTAGTTAGCATTGTTTGTGAAGGTCAATTTAAGAAAGTCTCTGCGTGTGTTCTGCTACACAACAAGTGATTTGAAATAATGAGAAATATTGAGCTGAGTTTGTTGGGTGCTTGATATTGTGGTTCTTGCACAGAATAGCTCTCTCGACTTCAGTGTGCAAGTGTGTACCACAGTATGAGAAATGTGCATTTTACCAGAGGAATGTGACAGGTCTGTATTTTACCATTGTGTAGCTTTTAGGACTTCAAGACACATTATCGAACCAACATCAGTTCATGGCAATTTTCGATAAAATTCACAACAAAGGCTCACTGATGAAATATGGGCACATGTCAGGAGAAAATCTCTAACGGCAGTGGCTTATCGAGACAGGATCTTTCAGGGCCTCCTGAAGAGATGTGACGGGGGGAAAAAGGAGCGCAGAACCGGTGCGAATCAAATATAATCAAATGAAATCCTGTCACCAAAAGTGCATATTCTCATCAATCTCATAATGTCGACAATATAATAAAGTCAGCGATAACAAAACACCTGTGAGATCTGTCCTGCTCTGTACGGAGAATACAAAAGACACGATGAAATGTGACAGCTTTTGATTTCATCTTGCCTGACGTCTTTTTTTTAAGACACATTTTCAGTTTGGTGATTCTGTGAAGTGACCTTGTTGTGTAGTATATTCATTTTGAGTTGTTTACAGGACAACAAGTATCGTCATGGTCCTGAGATCAATATCATTCTCACCAGGTAAAAGGCAAATGGCTACAGGTGTGACGCCGGATGTTGTTATTGACCTGTCAAATAAACTGGCCTTGTCCAAAGAACTCATCCTCAAAATATTACGACAGGTCTGGACTGTGTAGCTGCAAATGTTGTGCTTTGGAAGAGTACAAGGACCCAAGTTCAAAATTAAAACTTTATATATTCCCGTAATACTCTATGTTAATGTTGTGTGTCTTATAATTACTTGTATTGCATTTTTATGGGGATTATTATAATTACACACTGTTGTCACCTGCTATTCAAACTACAGTATAGAAATGCCGGTGGTGCTGCAGGATCTTTACAGCCCTGAGTAGTGTCTGCAGACCTTCCTCAAAGGCTGCATTCAGCCTTAACAAGCTCACGGTAATTGTACATAAGTCAGCATCCTGCATACAAGTCAGAGTAACGTTTGGAAGCCCCATCCAGTTGAACTTCACAAAGACAAAATAAAATGTTTTTTTCCAACCCCCCCCCCACGCAGACAGTTTCAAGCATACTTTACACACTACACACTCAATGCCTGCTTAGGATTAGTATGAAGGATGAATTTAAGACACAGATAGTGTTAAGGCAGCCTGCTGTAGCCTGAGAAGCGAAGCCCAGGGACAAAAGTTGCGCCGATGCCCATACTGCTGTCAGTGCATAGTTGAAGGGGATGTAGATGAGAGTATCAGTATTTCAATCTCTTCTCTTCTCTCATATGATTAATAAGGCAGAACACAGGAGGACACTGTTTAGAGACAACATATACATGTTGAAAATAGAAAGAATTATTATTTTACAAGATCTGTGAAACACTGGGTTAAAAGGGTCCCAAACCCAAAGCCTCAGAGAACACTTCCCGTTTTCTTTATATCCCATGTTTAGTGAGTAAGTAAGCTTAACCTAGCAATACAGCTACACTATAGCTCCAGCACACTTCTTTAGGATCGATCATCTCCCTCCAATAGGGAGTTCCACCTGCTTCTTCTGTCTGACTGACAGTTCAGGCCTGCAAGCTGTAACAACCAAGCGATTTAGGAGAGCTTTTTTAATGTTTTTATTTTATTTTACAGAAACTACTGGATGGCTAAACTGGAATAGTCTGGGTATAGGCAATTTTAAGAAATGATTGTGTTATTAAGTTATTATGATTCGTCATGTCTTTAAAAGCTGAATCATCTGCCCTCCGTGGGGTATTCAAATAAAACATTGACTTTGCGGAGGCGACTTTCACTGAGAAACCAGACTGACTCAGCTTTAAAAGAGTAAAAAAGACAGTAACTTCGCCTAAGAAAACTTTGTGATTACATATGATATGCCTCCCCACCCCACAGACCAACACTTCTGCATATACACAAGAGTTTTACCATAACAAAAAACCATCCATGCTCTTATTCAAGACAGCATCACATATTTAATGTCATTTCCCCTGATGACATTTAACACTTTCCAAGCATTTAATTACTATATCCCATAATAATATGTTGATGTGATGTTTGCTGCAAGGTTGTGTAGACACACTCACAAGCACTCTCACACGCTCTCACACACAGACAGAACCTAATGCCACACGCTCATACACATGCATAGGCCATCTGGCAATCCTGGCAAATGTCAAAAGGTTTGCTCTGGGCCACGGCTTGCAGAAAATCTCTTGGCAAATGGAAAAACAGACAAATATTTGTGAAAGAATATGAAAGCTGCAGGGCACGGCCATTTCACTGGCTACAACATCATCAAATGCTAAGTTCAATGAAAGGAGTGATCAATGATTCTGTGATGGATATTAAGTACACAAATAGCAAATGGCTCCTGTGACCCTCGTCAAGGTGCACAGTGGTATCATCAGTTCAGCAGCACTTTGAACTACTACATTTGTTTGTCTGAAAGGACCACAGAGAAAAAAAGGTGAAGTGCTGTTACTGTATAAACCTAAAGTACTGTGCTTTTCATTTTCTCATGTTTTCAGCTAATACATTTGCCTTGTCAAACTGACATTAAAAGCTTTCTTGTTTTCCTGTGTTTTATTGATACATGCGTTATGCAAAACACTTTGAATTAAATGTGGCTATACAAATTAATTTCACCTCTAGAGACATGCATTTACAGCACAAGTGTTCTAGAAGGATAATCATTGAATAGCTAGTGGAGCTCACAATGAATACAAACAGACAAAAGGCTGAAATCCAGGTAACAGGGTTTGAGTTGACATGGCTTACAAGGATTCCTGCAGGCAAAAACATTAAGGTTATTGAAGTGAGTGTGTAACATGAGGTGATTACAGCAGGCCTATATGTTGCAAGCATGTGCAGACTGTTTAAGACAAACTGCACCAGTATTTGTGTTTTACAACAGCAGTTAGTCGATTCCAAATGACTTTAGCATTGTTGTTGCTCTAGCTAACAGGAGCTAATAAACGGTGCCTGTGCCTCTCAGCTTTGTGGAGTCTGCAGCATGTCTTCAGCATGAGCCTGAGTCTGCAGAGGGTCCCTGTGGTGTGGAAGACTTCCTGCCTAGTTCCTGTTCCAAGACTCCACGCCCCAGTGGAGCCAAGGACTACAGACCTGTGGCACTGACCTCCCACATCATATGGCCCAGGCAAGACTCGTCCTGGAGCAGCTCCGGCCCCTGGTCCAACCATATTCGGACCCTCTACATTCTACACCCTCTATTTTCTACTGTTTATTATTCTTTTTTCAATAACTTTATTGAGCATTGTAACTCTATCAAAAAGCAATTTCCCTTCTGGGATTAATAAAGTATTTCTGATTCTGATTCTGATTCTGATTAAAGAAGCGTGTCCTGCAAATAATGTGTTCTCCCATTCCTGTAGAGAGGGTAGGAAAGGAGGGGGAACTGCTACAATACTGACTGACACTCTAAAGGGTGGAGGTGTTGACCTTGGAACATTTTGTTCTTTTGAGTACAATGCAATAACCTTGAACTGTCAGCCGCCATTGTTGACAGTAACAATCTACAGACCGACAGACAAAACTCTGTCTCTCTACTTTTTTGCTTGAGTTCTCTGAAGTTCTAACATGCATTCACGCTATGTGAAATAATCATGAATTTAACCTGGTGATTTTAATATCGCTCATAAATCTGATGACTTGGCGAACTACTTCAAAGAAAAGACAACAGGTCTAATATCTGCCAGCTACACAATGCCGTCACAACTGAAGAAACATCCAGCATACAGTGTAAAGCCCAGCTGGACAGTTTTAGCCTGGTTGATGCTGAAATGCTCAGAGAAATGGTAACAACACTGAACCGCATGCACCCATGACCCAATCCCAGCTCCTTTAAAAATATGTTTTACTTCAGTGTCTGAGGAGGTCCTTACAATCTTTAATCAGTTGTTGCAACGAGGTGTATTCCCCACAGCATTCAAGACTACACTTGTGAAGCCTACTTTTAAAAGAAGTAGCCATGATCCCTCGATACCAAACAACTACAGACCAATCTCCAATCTTTTAAAAGATTAAGTAAGTTAAGTTAAAAGAAGAGTAAAAGGTCTATACTCAATAAAACAATAACTCACACAATAGGTTTGAAATGTTTCAATGTGTTTTTTGGGCTAATCATAGCGCTGAGACAGCCCTAGTTAAAGTAGTCAATGGCATCAGGATACATCTTGATGACAATAAACCCTCAATGTTGGTACTACTTCATCATCAATTTTAGGGCCACTTCTTTTTAACTTATACATGTTACCCCTCTGTGAAGTCATCAGGAGACATGACATCTCTTTCCATAGTTATGCTGATGAATGACATACACTTGTATGCGGCTGTGTGTCCTGATGACACAGGGCAAATTTATTCGCTCTTTAAATGTATTTTAGATATTAATGTCTGGATGTCAAAAAATCATTAGCAGCTCTACCAGGATGAAAATGAAGCTCAGAGAGAAACTGGTCGCAAAATGTAATTCTCTTGGTCTTACCCCAAGCTGAAGAGAAAGAAACCTTGGTGTGGTCTTTAAGGCTCACATGGGGCTTGTGACCAAATCTGCTTTTTATCACCTTAAAAATATTGCTAAAGTATGACCATTTCTCTCTCGGAGTGACACAGAGAGACTAATGCTCGCTTTTATATCGAGCATGCTGGACTACAGTAATGCTCTCCTATCTGGTCTACCCCCCAAAAAGTTATAAATCAACTGCAGTTGATTCAGAACTCTGCGACCAGAATGCTGACCAGGACCAGAAGGAGAGAACACATTAGAGTTGTATTAAAGTCCTTGCATTGCCTGCCGATATGTCAATTTCCATTTCGATGTTCCTTTTTAAAAAAAATAGTTTTTAAAGCACTTCATGGGCTTGCACTAGTATATATATTTCACATGCTTACAGTGTACGAAGCAGTACGGCCCCTCAGGTCCTCTGGCACGATACTTCTAGTTGTTCCAAAATGTAGGACCAAAACCTTTTGGTGAGACAGCTTTTAGCCTTTTTGCTCCGAGCTGCAGGAACACTGAGGATCTCAGGGCAGCTGGAAGTGTGGACATTTTTAAATGGAAACTTAAAATATCTCTTCAGCCTGGCTTTTGATTAAGAATGTACTCCTTACTCCTTTAATTTATTAATAATTTATTTGTATTATTATTTTTGTCTTTCAAATATATTTTTAGCCAAGCTTTTTTTTATTACTCTATTTCCTTAATTGTTTTAAATAATTATAGCTTTTAAATTGATTTTATTACTTTTTCATCACTTTTATGTTTTTCACATACATTAGTCTCAAATTCCTAAAATATTTTTTTTCCTTTTCTGTGGTTGCTGTTGTTTTCATGGTCTACACTTGTTTTGTCAGGGTGTACTTCTATAAGCTTTATATACGCTGTGGTGTGCTGGGGCAGTGGTCTGAGGGTGGAGGACACCAACAGACTGAACAGACTGATCAACAGGGCCGGTGATATAGTGGGGGTAAAACTGGACTCTCTGACGGTGGTGTTGGAGAGGAGGACACTGTCCAAGTTAAGGAGCATCTTGGACAATGAGTTCCACCCACTGTATAACATATTCATGGGACACAGGAGTACTTTCAGCAGTAGGATGATCATTCCTAAATG